>PVHY01011297.1:0-48434 GCA_004024945.1 Uropsilus gracilis | reverse complement strand
TGCTAGTAAAACTGCAGTCCAGACAATCCAAGGTTAGGCAGAAGTCAAGTCTGAGATGAGCTTTTTAACTGATTGCACATATATATTACATCATTGTCTAACCCGAGGTTCTCCCATCACCTAATCACCTGTGAACCATCTTAATCTCTTGTGCCCATCCCTCCAATTTTACCCTCCTCTCCCTCTCTTGCTCTATGCTTCAGTCCTGTTGGCAGTTTTAAATTTTTCTTGTCCTTTGGTTTGTTTTCCCTATATCCCTCATATAAGTGAGACCATCCTGTATTTCTTTTTCTTTCTGAGTTATTTCCACTAACATGATTCCTTTTAGCTCCACACACATTGCTGTGAATAATGTAACTTTGTCATCTTTGGTTAAAGACTATTATTTCATTGTATAAATATACCACATCTTTCTCAACCATTTGTCAGTTTTGGGGTATTTAGGTTGTTTCCATATCTTGGCAATTTAAATAGTGTTGTGATAAATATCTGGGTACAGGTGTCTTTTTGAATTGTGTTATTGTGTCTTTTGGGTAGATTCCCAGTAGTGGGGTCACTGAATCAAATGGTAGTTCCATTTTCAGTAGCCTGAGGGTCCACCACACAGCCTTCCATAGTGATTGGACCAGTTTGCACTCGCACCAGCAGTGTAAGAGTGTTCCTTTTTCTCCACATCCACGCCAACACTTGTTGTTGCCCATCTTTTTTTTTTTTTGTATGGGCCAATCTTACTAGTGTAAGATGGTATCTCAGTGTGGTTTTGGTTTGCATTTCCCTAATTATTAGTGATGCTGAGCATTTTTTCATATGCCTATTGGCCATCTGTATTTCCTCTTTGGAGAGGTGTCTTTTTAGTTCTCCCCATTTTCTGACTAGGCACCAAGACAACTCCCTCACATCGTATACGAAAACCAACTCAAAATGGATAAAAGACTTGGCTGTAAGACCTGAAACCATAAACTATATAAGAGGAAAACTTGGGCAAAACTCTCCAAGAACTATACCTCAGAAATACCTTTCAGGATACATCGACAACTGGCAAAAAAAAAAAAAGAAGGAAAACATAAACAGCTAGGACTACATCAAACTAAAAAGCAAAAGAGACAATAACCAAAACAAAAAGAAACTCAATGAAATAGGAGCAAATTTTTGCCCTCCATACAAATGATAAGGGTCCGATAACAAAGATACACAAAGAACACACATAACTGAACAAAAACAAAGAAAAAAATCCAGTCCAAAAAAGTTTAAAAAAAAAGTTTGGGATGCTTAAGAATAATTAAGGGCACAGGAGTTAGAATTATCTAACTCAAACTCCATCTCTACCAGAAAAGAGTTAACTATCCTTAGCTGCTTTTTACTCAAGTGTATAATAGGTATTAGAATATTGCTAACACCTCAAAGTAGGGTGAATTTGAATACTGTAGCTCTGTTTTGACCTAAAGTCCACAATTTCTTAATTTAAGTTACCCAGATGATTAACATGGTCAGTTTTGAGACCTAGTGAGTTAGTACCTTTGACTTTATAGACAGAAAATTTCCTTCAAGAGAATACATTTTCTTGAACTAGTCTTAATGAGATTTGGAAGTTTATGTCCCCAAAGTGCCAAGTCATTGGTTGGCTGATATAGCCAAAGAAATTTTTACTAAAAGAAATATCTAATACTATTTTATAAAGAAAAAAGTTTTCATAATTCTTTGGAAGTTTCATATAAAGATACTTAAATATCTAAGGTGCCACAAAAGAATACTTTTAAGCATGAGGGGTAGAAAAAACCTAATACTTTGGAAAAATTCTCTTTCTGAGGCATTTTGGAAAGCCCTTTTTAAATTTTTGGCTTGCAGAAATCATTTATTTAAAAAATGCTCAGTAGGAACAACATATAAGCATCAATAAAAATCAAAGTTAAAGAAATACAGTAATGTGACCTTCAAAATAAAGAGCCTTGTAAACTAAATAAGAATATACAGGTAATATAAGCAAATCTTTACCTCTCCATAGAAAATAAACAAGCTTCTCTTCAACACCACTAAATATCATTTTTTTGTAGCTTTCTTTTCAACCCTTCAAAATCCCTCTGAAACACCCAACTGAAAGGGAAAAAAATTTTGCACTCCATAAAACTGATACGAGATCGACAAAGAAATCACATGATTCGATAAAAACAGTCCAATCAAAAAATAGGTAGAAGAGCTTAAAAGACACCTCTCCAAAGAAAAAATACAAAGAGTTAACAGCTGCATGATAAAACATTCACCATCACTTATAAACAGGTAAATGCAAGTCAAAACCACGATGAGATACCACCTTAAACCAGTAAGAATGGTCCACAAAAAAAAAAAAAAACAAAAAAACAAAAAACAAAAAACAGGCAACAACAAGTGCTGATGTGGATGTGGAGAAAAAGGGAACTTTTACACTGTTGGCAGGAATGCAAACCAGTCTAGCCACTATGGAAAATGGAACTACCATTCAATCCAGCAACTCCATTTCTGGAAATCTACACAAAGAATACAAAAACACTAATTTAAAAGGAAACCTGTACTCCTATATTTATTGCAGCACTATTTACAAGAGCCAGAATATGGAAACAACTCAAATGTCCCAAAACAAATGACTCAAAAAGCTGTGGTCTATTTACACAATGCAATGGCTATGCATCAGTCCAAAATGACAAACTCATGTCATTTGTAGCACCATGGATGTTGGAAGGAACTGTGCTAGCCGAAATTAGTGAAAGAAAAAAATAAATAGCAAATGGTCTCACTTATATGTGGGATATAGGGAAAACAAAGAACAGGACAAGAAAAAGTTAAAACAGTGATAACAGAACTAAAGCATACAGTAGGGAAGGGTAGGTAGGGATGAGGACAAGGGATCATGATAACAGTTCACAGGTGATATGGTGGTGGGAGAACTTTGATGTACAGAAGGATATAAGAAAAGAATATAATCATTAAAAAAAATAAATTTACCCTTTTCCAAATAAGACCTTGGGGCCCATGGTGGGTCCTCTTCAGCATAAGGATCACTATACTCAACCACAGCAGCCTCCTCCTCTTCATAATCTTCTGGGGGAGGAGGCGGAGGGGGGGATTCATCAAAGACTGGCTCTTCCACAGGTGGTGGTGGAGGTGGTGTATCTGAAACTAAGAACATATCAAGCTGATGACAAAATTACACATTATGCAAAGTTCAGTATTTCCTATCCAAGCTTCTACACTCATGGACTATGAACCCAGACTTGAAAACAATAATCTTCCAAAACCTGAGCGGGCAAGAGAAACCTCCCTACCAACTATAATGTTCCAAATCTGCAAGCATGACTTTCTCCTTTCCTTGGGTTAGTTTTGCTAAATGTTGACTAGATCAGCAAAAATTATTAATTGAGCTTCTGGAACCTATTTATGTTAATATATAATCCTCTTTTTTGAAGAACAGTCTTTAAAAGACAGATTTACAACATATACATACAGAAATGATTGTCAGAATGACTACTTTTGATATTACATTGTTTAATTTATAACAGAGTCCACTGAACAAGTCATATTACAATAATTTACTTTTCTCTCAAAAACAGTCTATGAGACTGTTTGGTGGTGGGGGTTATATAAAGAATTTCAACTGATTCAGACAGATTATAATCCACATTTTCTTCCAACTAAACACCCAAACTAAGTTAGAATACTTAAAACAGCTGGGCATGGTGGCTCTGCCTGTAAGCTTCAGCTTATGAAGCAGCTGGGGCTAGGGATGGCGATTCGAGTCCCACCTTGGGCATGTAGTGAGATCTAGTTTCAAAAAAATATAGCTGGGCATGGTGGTGTGTGCCTGTAGTCCCAGTTACGTGTGAAGCTGAGACTGGGGATTGCTTGAGTCTGTGGTCCCCCAGGCAACGTGAGCCTGCGGTTCCACAGGCAAAAATAGTGAGAACTAGTCTCAAAAAAAAAAAGAAAAAGGAATACTTAAAACATTTTCTACATAGAAATCTGCTTCCATAGCTCAGGTATTCATCAGCTAGTAATGTCTAAAAATTAGCCTACCTTAGAGAACTCAAAGCTTTCAAAATGTTTGATATTTCACCAAAGTTCAACAAAATAAAGTAAATAAAGCTGTATTTATCAGCAACCCAATTTTAATGAGCATTACTAATTCTTATTTATGAGGTGCCAGCACTTTCTATGAGTTCTCAGGAACTGTTCTGTTTCTATTTTTTAATCTTAAACCCACTGATCGAATCAAATGGGGTTTAAAAGACTATTACTACCTCATGAGAATTAGTATTATCAACATATTTTGTTTTATTTCAGTAATACGCTACCCATCTGTTGCATATTCTATACTTATCAACTCATGGATTTTTATTATTTTTTAATGGGTTTTCACATTTTACTCACATTTATCTCATGAACACCTTCTATCCCTCCACCAGACTCTTGCACATACTGGCAATATGCGTTATACTTAACATATTAAAGAATCTAGGGGGTCTAGGACTTCCCGCCTACTACAGGAAGAGGAAGGCAGACCAGCCAAGGGCAGCCAAGGGGAAGAAACCACTCCCCCAAGTTGAAGCTGTCCCCCAGAAGCAGAGGGTGGAAGAGCAAAGCCCCTTGGTGAGCGACCCCTGCTGGCAACGGCATTCCTCAGCGGACCAGCGATGCCCTCCTCAAACATGGAACTCATGGATTTTAAAACTCAATTCATTAAAAATAATTATTTTAGGTTTTTAAACAATAAACAAAAGCTATTGGTAATGTGACTTTAGCATATTTTTATATAATAAATGCCATATACTTGGAGTAAGAATATATCCCATTTGCATTCATAAGGCAGAGACTCATAGGGAACTCTGTCTTTCAAAACAATCACCTTGAGAAATTACACTACAAAAGTACTCCAAGATGCTATTTTCACCCTTTATTATATTAGAAGCAGTGTAGTAAGACTATCATTTTTTACTTAAAAATTTCCAATTAATCAGCAAGTGTTTTATTATACATCACTTCATTTAACTATCACCTCAGAAAGTGGTTTAATCCTTACTTTGTTAACATGGAAACTGTCACCCCAAGATTAAGTAGTCCAAATGTAAGCGAAAGAACAGGAATTTGAACACCAGTGCATGCTATCTTAAAAGCTACACTATCATGGGGCGAGAAATTCAGTAACATTAAAGTCAGCTTTATTATTATTCATTCACCAAGGAACAGCTGAGAGCCAACTATTGCTCAGGGAAGGGGATAAAGGATTTGACAAAGTCATGGAAAGAAGGACAACCAAACTTTCATTCACAATTAAGTACAGTGTTTTAAGTCATTATGGGAAAACAGAAGTATACTAAAGTTCTCAAATGGGTCAGGAAAGATTTCCTGAAATATGAGAATGAGTAAGAGTTAATGGTTGGAGCTGATATTTCATATCAGGTATAATAGAAAAAAAAATACAAAGAACAAAAAGTAGAAACCTGACTAAAGTTCAGTAGAAAGAGATCTGAGGAAGCTGAAGAGGACTAAGCAGGAAGGGCTTTGAGACAATGTAAACTATCCAAGAGCAATGGGGCCACAAGAGGATTTTAAGAATATTAAGGATCACAGTTGCACTACTTATTCCTTAACTACCTAGAACTACCTCCAAATAAATCCAGATAGGTACATATCTCCCAAGGTGAATGTTTTTAAAAAGACAACATTCATTTGAATGTCTCAGTCCTGTTACAGGATCTGTAAAATTAGACATAGCACACCTCATACACCATTTCTTTTTTCTTTTTTTTTCCACATTTTTTTTCCTCCGAGAGTTTATTTTGTTAAATTGAGATGGATATGTATTGCATTGAACTTTTATATTAATCAAATGTAACAAACACTTTTCAAATCACTGTATTGTACTAATATGGCAGAAACATTTTGTAGGTGCACAATATACATGACTATGGGAAGAAATGAAAAAAGACTATCCCAAAAAGGCAAACACAAAATGGTAAACATTGGAGATATTCGTAGGGTGCCTACTACCAATCAGAAGTAAACTACCTTCAGAAATTATCAAACAGATGCAAATATATCTGAAAGAGACTAAGTCCTCAGGCCAGGAAGACTGGATTTTAACCAATAGTAAAAAAAAAGAAATAAGTCAGTAAGGGGGCATTTAGTCAGCTATAGAAGTACAAAAAAAGGAAGGTTGAGAGGCTTGCTATATATGTCACTCTTCTAAAGCTAGAGAAACAGTGAACCATAACAGGCAAACAATCCCTGCTCTGATAGAGCTTACATTCTAACATCAGCAATGCCTATTTCCATAGAAGCCGGAGTTCCAAGTAAAACAGTGCAAATATTTCTATGTCTTTAGTGAAGCTATCCCTGTTATAAGATGCACACGCTGAGTGACTTCAGTCTAAGAACTTTTATTTCTCATTAATATCATCCCCCTAGTTCAGATTCCATGTACAACACACATCCTAGCTTACACTGTGCTATGGTCCTCCTGTAGACTGCTCACAAGAAGACAATTCATCCATCTTACAGCATATTTTCACTGGTCTCTATAGCACCAGTTTCTCATGCTCTACAGATGTCAGTTCCCTGAGCTTCCTTAGGAATGATGTAAGTTTTATGATCCTATATGACTCAACACCAGACCATAGGCCAACACAAATTCACCGTCAACCCATGAAGTTGAGGGACAGACTGGCAGTTTGGGCCTCTGGGACCTACCCTGGCATGGCCAGTTTTACATCTGGAGTCATAGGACAAAGGAAGGTTATCAGGCCAATCATACAGTCTTAAAATACCAGTGATAGGAATTATACTACCTATTTGAGCCACCCAGAGAAAAAAGTGGGATACTTGATGATTAATGAATATCTCCTCAGTTACACACATTTTTTTCTTTTCTTACATGTATCTTATTTCATAATTAGGTGTTTTATCTTCACTACCAGAGTTTAAGGAACTTGAAAGTAGACAACTCTATTTTATCATTCTACTAGCTAATCATAATGTGTTTTGTTCATAATATTCAAATATATGAAGTATGAAGTCTCAGTGAAGGACTATTTAGCCAATCATATATAAATGACATATTATGCCTACAATCTGATCTACAGCATAAAGAAGACATAAACTTACTATTTTCTTGGACTCTGGCCACAAATCCCATTAAAGGTAACTGGGGAGTTACCTGTAGGATGGAGGGAGGAGGAGGAGCAAGAGATACTGCAAAAACAAAAAAGGTGTGGAGGATAAGGGGTAAGGGCGAGTTGTATTAAAAGGAAAGGATAATACAATAAAACAAACACATAAGGAGGGAAACCACTTTGCACAAACATTTTATAAGCCACTTAAGGATCTTCTTTTCAGGGATAAATTATTAAACTATAAAACAAAGTATTAGAGAGTTTTAAGGAAATTTTTTAAAATTACAACAGAAAGCATTTGTCATATATAGATTTATGCTAACATAGTGGCAAACTGATTGTTTCAAATCAAGAACATGTCTTCTCAAAGGAAGAAATTTTTTAATTACCATGAATAATTTTTTCAGGATTTTACCTTGAAGGTTAAGAGTTTAAATGTTCAACAATGTAAGAAGGAGAAGGAAAAAAAAACATTACATCCTAACTTCTAAACTTGTACTTTTCACCCTTCATTAATAGGCAAAGGAACTGGACTTTTATTCATTGAACAAAGACTGACTTCCTCCTAAGCAGCAAGTACTCTCCTGAGAAACTCGTATCACAATCATTCTTATCAGGTCTATATCTTTACAATTTTTCATAGCCACACTTCATACCACCTGCTGTACCACATACATTTTCTATCTGACCCTATAGAAGAATGCTGGCTTCATTCAAATTATTCTTCCCCAAACCCCAGCTCCCCACCACACATACCCCAATGTATCTTTTCCTCTACCTCAAATACCTGGTATAGTGCCTTAGCACTAGTAAGACTTCAACAAATGTTTGACGTATGTGAATCAACAAGTAAGTCAGGTACATGCCAAATAATTTCTAAGTTAACTTCCTTCAGCATGGATGTAACTAGTTACATACCTTCCAAGCTACATATTATAATTAAGATTAATAAAACTAAAAAGAATAAGAATAATTTCCCTCAAATAGATCATATTCTACTTGAGAAGACAAAAATAACCTTAACCCAACTCTCTGGGGCTCACGGTGGTGGGTAGAGAGGGTTCTGGTGATGCTCTGGTGTGGTGACAGCAGTGGTAGCTTAGGATTGAAGAAGGCTACATCAAAATGGCCTTTAAGCAGATAAGAAAGAAAAAACTCAAGAAACAGACAAAGGTTGAGAAAAGACAAGTTGAGAACCAAATAAAGGCAATTTAAAACAGAGTGAGTCCCACAATGTCTGCACATGGCTAGTATAAAATACCTACAGAGAGGACGTACAAAAGCTGGAAAGGTGAGTGGATGGGTACGAAATAAGGAAAATCCTATTTTACATGGAAGAATGCATAGTGTAAAGAGGCTGGGTTTCAAAGGTAGCTGGACTCAAATGCTGGATATATCATTTCCTTACCATTGCAACAACAAATTGCTTTGAGTGTAATCTATAAATGTGATATCAAAAAGAAAAATACAACCTATTTTTTTAAAGTGGGATTATGAGTAACATTTATTTTCTCTTTCATTTATTTTATCTTTCATAACATTGAAAATATAACCTACTTTACAGCGTGACTGCAAAGATTTAAGAAACAACAACTGTGTATTCAGAGTTAACCACTGGTTGGTGATAACCAAAAAAAAAAAAAAAAAAAATCAAAGCATTTTGATTTTAATCAAAAAGGAAAAATAATTTAGTAATTGTGAAAAAAAGGAGCATCTGGCAACTAAGGATTTAGCTAGCAAGGAAGGAGTGCAACAGGTGAGTTAGTTACATTTTTGGCCTTCATGTAGAGGTGCCATAAATGACACTAGCCTTGGTAGGTAGTGTAGGTAAAGAAACAAGTTGAGTGGGTAGATCAGGCAGAGGTAATGTACGGTAAGTAAGATGTGTAAAACTGACACATAAATATTGGAAGCAACTGAAACGTGGTAGAGTATGTGAAAAAAAACCGAGAGGTACAGAATTAGTAGGGATCGGCAGCAAAAAACAAACACATATATGTGGCAATGAGAGTTAAGCAGATAATCCTGATGATTACCTATTTTAAGATATCTACATTTAAGATATTTAAAATATCTGAACTTTACAGAGTAGAATAAAATCCTAGAAGTTGATATCTTTGTTTAAAAGATACTTTTTAAGGCTTTTCCTAAAGCCATACTTCTTTGTAATAAATGCTTAAGTTGTGTGTCTGGTCCCACTTACGGGCTTGTAACTGCTGATATGTTCATATTACTCCATGCTTCCATTTTAATATGAAGACAGAGGACACAATGAACAGGAATGGTAACAGAAATGAAACAAAGAAACAACAGAGCAAGTGGCACCAGGAAAGTGGAGATTAGATGCATGTTGTACTAAACAAGAATGTTTTTCTTTCTATACCTGTTCCAACATTCTGTAAGAGAAAAGTGGAAAATTCCCCAACTTCATTGTTTCTTACCCAAATTTTAAAAATGACCTGGTACTTATAAGCTTAGAAAGGAATGAACAAATGCTTAACTCAGGAAAGTCTTTTCGTAGGTAGAATGTGTTTATTAATTATTTTTTAAGATGAATGTTTTCTATCTTTTTCTAGTTCTAAAAGTGAAAATATGAATAAAAGTGACTTTTAAAAGTCCACCAAGAGCAGCTTAAGCCAGGCATGGTGGCTCATGCCTGTAAGCTTCAGCCTATGAAGCAGCTGGGGCTAGGGATCGCAGTTCAAGTCCCACCTAGGGCCCGTAGCCAGACCTAGTTCCAAAAAAATAGCTGGGCATGGTGGTGTGCGCCTGTCATCCCATCTACCTGGGAAGCTGAGGCTGGGGATTGCTTGAGTCTGTGGTACCCTGTGCAACGAGAGCCTGTGGTTCCACAGGCAAAAATAGCGAGACCTAGTCTTAAAAAAACAAAACAAAACCCAAGAGCAGCTTAGTGTATAAAGCAATCTCAGATTGTCATTAAACAGCTTTATAACAGAACAAATTTGATCTTCCTTTTTTAACGAACTATAGAAATGATCCCTGAAAGTATAGTCTTTGATCTTCCTTTTTTAAAGCCAGTCCCAAGTCATGTTTAAAAAAAATTCAGTTTCATTGGAGCTTACAAAGGTCACTATCATCTCCCCCGCCCCACCCCACCACTGGCCCCTCCAGCCAGGGTAAACCTTTTGCCATGTAGGTTCAAATTAATTCAACTATCACGGTATTTTCTTTCTGGAGTATGTAGATTTCATCTGACCAGAACTCCGCTGAATCAGAATATCCTACTGTAGATTAGACTTATGATCCTAAGTATTAGCTGTAGATGAACTATTCTAAGATAATGTAAACAGGATTCTGATGTGAAGAATTTTGTGCAATATACCGCTCTCATTTTAGGCATCTCATGAACAGGCAAAGCATGCTATGATGACTCCACATATAACTAGACCTTCTCCCTATAACCACCAAAAGGTCTACAAATTTAGATTCACTATGTTTACAATACACAATAGGATGTTAACAAATACAGGCTCATCAAATAAATGGAATTTATAGAGATGTGAACTCTAGCTTCTGAGCAAACAGCAAAATGTAGATATAGGAACAGTAAAAGGATCTGCAAGCAAATTAAACTTAAAGGATGACTGTTCCAATGAAATGTACAGACTTTCCAGCATTTGGTTATTTATAAAATCCCCCGGAGCATGAACTTTGAGGCTTACTGCTTTCAAATATCCAACTGAAAGAACTGAGGGGGCAGAGGGAAGATTGAGGCTTTGGGGGGAAATGAGGCTTTTTTTTTTTTAGACTAGGTCTCGCTATTTTTGCCCATGTTATCATAGACTCAAGCAATCCCCAGCCTCAGCTTCCCAGGTAGCTGGGATTACAGGCGCACTGCACCACGCCCAGCTATTTTTTGGGGGGGGGTGGGGAGACTAGGTCTCGCTACATGCCCCGAGTGGGAGTTGAACCACGATCCCTGGCCCCGGCAGTGGCTTCCTAGGCTGCTACCTACGGGCATGTGCCAGCATGCCTGACCCCAAAATGAGGCTTTTTACATCCTACTTTTACACCTTTGTGTAAGTAATCTCAGAAAACTAGAGTAAATTCTTCCTCTAAAATTAGAGTAAATACTTCTAAGTCATTAAAGAATACATCACTTTCAGAGGTCACATTTGACAGCCCATTTAAGCTTCTATTTTACATTCCAATGAGGAAATCATTGGTGTTTTATTTTAAAAGTGAATTTTTTTTTTTTTTTTTTGAGACTAGGTCTCATTATTTTTGCCCATGGTACCACAGACTCAAGCAATTCCCAGCCTCAGCTTCCCAGGTAGCTAGGACTCCAGGGTCGTGCCACCACGCCCAGCTATTTTTTGGGACTAGGTCTTGCTGTGCTGCTCCGGGCGGAACTCAAACCACGATCCCTAGACCCCGCTGTAACTCCATAAGCTGTAGCTTACAGGCACACACCACCGTGCCCGGCAAAGTGAAATATTTTCTAAAAGTGGACAGAAACTTAGAAAAAGAGACATTTAAACATGAACTTATCTAATATTCAGGAAAAGCATGTCTTGATAGAAAAGGAGATGGTTAACCGAACCCTCAGTCCAGTAGAAGAGTTAAAGGTTAAGAAATCAGTGAAAACCAAAGGGGTTTCCGTATGCCCTAATCAAAGTGTTCCTTTAGTTAACTGAAATTAGAAAACAATTCTTGTTTTCTCCTAGGACTTGGCACTAGACAACATATGTTCCATATTTAAATTAGTATGTTACAATGCCCTTTCAGACTCAAAACAAATACAGTAACAGTGCTGAGGATTTCCATCTGACCAAAAACCTCACTGAATTTATATGTGTACCCATGTCAAGCCTCAATTGGGAAACTATGCTCATAAAATACCACCTAGGATCATTTTTCAAATCAAGAAGTTAGCTACTTGAGAAGGCACCAACTAATTTTTTCATCTTAAATATGAAAAAAGAGACTATTGTTAAGATCAGTGCAAAGAAATATATTTCAAAATGTACATGTGACAGCCTTAGAACATTGATTGCAAAGTATTAAGTTTCTAGAATCTTTTCAAATAATAAGGATTTATCAAAAAATATTTTTTAGCTTAGAGAAAGTACTCTAATGAGTTAACTAGCATTTCCATTTTCATCCTCTTTAAAAAGTTATGAAGACACCAGAGAAGAAAGGTAGAATTTAGTAGACAGGAAGATAGGAAAAAAAATTGCCTCATACATTATACAGAAGGCTCAACAGTATCAATTCACCTTACTTCCATTAGTGTGAAAAATACTTCCACTAAAATTATTCTAGAGTAGGGTATTCTACCTAAACTTTCAGAGTATTTCAAAATCAGATTTACCAAAAAATAATGACATATGTATTTAAGACATATTTAAGTATGTGTTTCAACAGCATTCAAATAAATTCCACCATCAGAGTTATCCCAAGACTAAAATTGTGATATGTACATGTACAAAGCATAAAATATCATTGCATATGCTTTTTAAATATCATGTACAGTTGGTGCCAAGCTGTAACAACAGTGAACCATCTCCCAACTCTAATATGGAAGAAGCTCAATTTGGACTGACACCATTCTTTCAAAACTTTGTGAGGATAAGACGGAAAGGAATGGCACAAGAGACATAAACAGTTAATTTTTAGGCTTTCAAATGGGACAGGGAGAAAGCTTGTCTTCAGGAGAACTATGAAACAGGTTATATCTAACAAACTAAAATTTAAGAATAAAAAATGGATTTAGGTATGGAATAATATCAGTACAAATACAGGTTTGGAACACTGATTTTAAGGCATATGTTTAAAAAAAAGACAAATTTGTCAAAATTAAAATCAAAATAAGTTTGAAAGAATGGCATTATCAAAATCCTTGAGTGTGACCAAAGATAGCAGTTAAAGAAGTATATTTCAAACCAAATAGCTGCTAATCGAGCTAGAGTTTGCACTAGATATACTATCAATAGTTCATAGAGTTACAAGAAGGATCCAAAATAGTGAAGGATCTGGATAAAGGAATAGAGATTCATCCCACATTTAACAAAGTTACTAACCACTGTCCCACGATCTAACTATGAAACAGACTGACAGGCTCTCATGCACTTTACATTACAATGTGGGCATCCTCTTGTCTGACAGAAAAGAATATGGAGGTTAAGAGAAAGATTTTTTTCTTTTAATCTAAAGGGAAGTAGGACAGTACAAGAGAAAGACTATTAAACTTAAGAATCAGATGACCTAAGTTCCAACGTAATTTGACATCAGCCTCAGTTTTTTCACCTGATGAAAAAGATTATAAGAACAAGTTGATATAAGTATAAAAACATTCTAACTAAAATTTAAATGCAATTAAATATATTGCATATAAAATATTCTAAATTACATTTATGCAAAAGAAGGATCAAATTTCTTCTGCACAACTACCAAGGCTATGTAACAAGGCTTCACCAAGGGGTTCCCTAATATTAGGTGATCATATATGGGCTTATTTATGAATTTTGGCAAAAAATTCAGAGAACAGCAGCAAGCTGACATACCATATCTACAATACTCATAAAAACCCAGTATTTCCTCTGACCCTCATTGAGTAAGAAGCAAGAATAATGACTATACACAATATTAAATATTGTGCTAGATTGATTTTTCCACATACATGATGCCACTGAAATATGACTGTTATATCTGGATCACTATGTCCAAATCCTAGGTTTCCCAACATAGGTTTGGTCTAAAGGTTGAGTAGAAAGTATAGCTACCCAACACAATTTAGCTTCAAAAATTGCATTTCCTTTTCCTTTGTCATTTATAAACGTTCATGTACATTCCTTTTCACCACTTAGTATTGATACAAGAATATTTGATAAAATAAGAGGGAAATATAGTTCACCATATTATTTTAAAAAACAAATCAACATTTGCACATTCAGAAAGATTCTGCTAATTGTACAACTTGTTATGAAAATTATATATTGGTTTAAAAAAAGATCTGGAAGATACAATATTAGCAGCCTTCCATACATTCTTCCACTTATTCAACAAGTAGTAACAATCGCCTATCATGAGATAGTCTTTGCAACTTAATTTTTTTCTCTGTAATAAGGTTTTAAATTAGATATATACTGAAGAATGCAAAATAAAAGCTAACCTGGATTCTGGCTATAAAAAGGTCCTCCATTCATCTGATTCTGAAGGCTTGTTTGTGAGGTTATGGAAGGAGGGCGTCTATAGGGCAATGAACCCCCTATTGTTGGTGGAGTATGGCGAGCAGCAGGTCTATTCATGCTGTAAAACTGAACAGGATGACCTGGAAAAGGGACAGAATATAGATGTTCTATTAAAAGAAAATAATCTCATAATAAAATATTTTAAGTAAATTGCCTAAATCTAAAGACTGTTTTAAATTAAAAATTTCAGCTAATTTAATTGCTATCTGACAATGCAAGGAAATAGCTATTGCCCAACTGACATATACAAGTGCAAAAGCAGGATAGAAACAGATGTATAATTGGATTTGCAAAAGTGACATCTAAATCGATTACTAATAATTTTTTTAAGTCAATAATTTGGTAGTTTCATGATAATCATTACAACTTATGGCCCACTTCCTTTCCTTTCCCACCCACACTTGAAATTAGTAAGAGTCAACTAAACACTGAAAATTAGTAAGAGTCAAGAAGAATGACAACTGAGAAAGCAAAAGAAAAATGATTGACCCAATTTATTCCAAATTAACAATAAATTTAATGCAGAAATTTGCTTAAAGGAAAACATAAAATACTTTGTTACAAGAGGAGAAGAGGAAAGAAAGGTAGGAGTAAAGAGGAGGAAGCAGAGGTAAAATAAAGGAAGGGGGGATGAAAGGAAAGGAAGAGAGATGAAAAGAGAAAATGATTGATAATTTATCATAACCATGGTTTTATCTTGAACATAACCACAATTGATCTTACAAGAATTTCATACATTTTTTAAACGTGGCTTCACATGGAATCATAATAATTATTAAAAAACACTCAACTGCTACACAGTTTAATCTTCTTACATATACTACAGTACTGAACCTAAAAACAATAGTGTAGAAAAATCTTGAGTATTGAAACTTAAACAATACTCCACTGTCAGGTTTAATTTATGTAAAACCATAAATTAAAATGGTAAGTTTCTGTCATTTGAATTATCTGATATAGGTTATTATTAGTTTAGTAAGTCATCTGAACAAACTAACACAAAACTATGATCATCAGATTTAAAACATCTTATAATTTAACACCATTGCAAATTTTATATCGTTAGAGCAAATCTAAACTCTCACGCTACCAATTCTCAGTGATTTGAGACATTACATAGAAGAGTCTATTAATATCATTAATAAGCCATTCACTTTGTTTTGGGTTGCAAACAAAACTACAGTTTAATTACCACAGCTTAACTATAAAACCTAAAACTAAAATCTGGAACTAAACAGAACAAAATCTTTATGAGCTGGTATAAAGTGGAGTTTGTAAATAGCACACAAAACCATAATCCATAAAAGAGAAAAAATTAATAAATGTAACTTAAAATGAGTAACTGCTGTTTGAAAGACACCACAAAGAGAGTAAAAAGATAAATCACAAAATGGGAAGACAGTATTTGCAAAGTACATAACTGCTAACGGACTTACACTCAGAATATAAAAGAATGCACTAATAGCCATATTAAAAAAGGTATAGAGGGGGAAGCTTAACATTTAAACAGACATTTCACCAAAGATAAAACAGACACACCTGAAAGGATGTTCCACATCATTAGTCACTAGAAAAATACATATCAACACTACACGAGGCCGGGCATGGTGGTGCATGCATGCCTGTAAGCAGCAGCCTAGGAGGCCACAGCAGGGGCCAGGAATAGTGGTCCAAGTCCCACCGGGGGCATGTAGCAAGACCTAGTCCCAAAACAATAGCTGGGTGTGGTGGCGAGCACCTGTAATCCCAGCTACCTCGGAAGCTGAGGCTGGGGATTGTTTGAGTCTGTGGTACCCCGAGCAATGTGAGGCTGAAGTTCCACAGGCAAAAATAGCAAGACATGGTCTCAAAAAAAAAGAAAAAAGAAAAAAAAAAAAAAAACCCTACATGAGAAACTATTATACACCAACTAGAACAGTTAAATTAAAAAAAGAAAAAAATGCCTGAAAATATCAAGTGCTAACATGAGAAACACCCAGAAATCTCATACAGTGGCTGGTAGGGGTACAAAATTGTGCAGCCACTTTGAAAAACAAGTTGGCAGTTTCTTTAAAACACCACACAATCCAGCCATTCTCCATAAGTATTTATGCTCACACAACAGTTCATGTTTAAATGTTTATGGGAGTTGTGTTCACTATTACCCCAAAATGGAAATAATAATCCAAATGTCCCTCAGTTGCAAAAAGAATAAACTGTGGTACATCCTGACAATAAAACATTTCAATCATAAAAAATAACAAAACTTACAAGTATAAATCTCCAATGAATTGTATCACAAAGTCACAAGCTTCCATTTTCATGATGTCTTAACAAGGCAAAACATTAGAGACAAAAACATCACAAATTCCCAGTGGCTGGGAGCAAAAGGGAAGGCCTGACCCCAAAAGCAGCATGGATGAAATCTGGGGTTGACATGACTAAGCTTGAAAAGCTGTGATTCCATCACTGTATACATCCGGTTAAAACTCATACAACTAGACATTATAAACTTACCATATGCAATTTGTACCTCAGCAATAAGAAAAATTTAGTGACTCAAAGATGCCATACAAAGGGAAATGTGGATGTAAATTAATAAGATATTTACCTTCCTTTTTGTTTTAAAAAGTCCTATAATTATCCATACCTGTAACAAATGTTTATTCAGTGCAAACTTTGAACCAACAACTACAATTAAACTATAATTAAGTCACAAAATGTTGACTTGGGCAAGAGTGATTTGGACACTTTGGGTCCACAACTAATTTCAAGGTGCCTTCTTTACTGATGAGGAAGTATAACAAATTTCCTCTATCTTAATAGCTAGTCTGTTAACAGAGTCACTATGCAGATCAAAGAACAGCCCACACTTGCATTTACCTATTGTTTAAAGCTTTTCTTTAAAAATGCTTTTATGGAAGCAATCCCATACAACACCATCCAAAATTCATTTTAGCTCTAAGTATCTTTTAAAACATTTATACTTCTAGTTATAGTAGCAGAGCTAAATATATAGCCTATAAAGTAATTTATTGGCAACTAAAGTGATATGTGTCCAAATACATTTTTATAATAGGTAAGAATTCATTATTAACTTAATCACTGTTCATTTCAAACACATTTGAGCAATTAAGCTTTCTTTGCCTTCCCCACTAATACAAATTAGATTGCAGTTTTAAAACACAAAATCAGCAACCTTACATAACCTTAAATAACCCTGAAATTCTTAAAAATGCCACAATGTTCAAGAACTAAACAATTTTATGTGTTTCCAATGCCACTACACTAAGCAACAAATTCTGTTACAATAAACATAAAAAATTCAAACTGTTTATCAAATATTTCCAGTAAAATATATCTTAGCACTATTGGCAGACTTGTTTTGTTAAGGACTTACCCTGTAACACACAATACTTCCAATGACAGCTTCTCAAACTATAGAGAAGGTAACTCCATACTAAATTCACAAATCTCTAGTAAGTAAAAAAAAAGTATGTGCTACTTTCAGAAAAACTTATAAGAAATTATACCCTGATTTCCTCAGGAAATTCTATTTTGAGGTTACATCCCATTTTCATTATTATTCAGGTTTTGTTGTTGTTGTTTTTTAAATACAAAGTACAAAGACAAATATATACCCAGAGTTTATATAAGAAAAGACTGATGACTGGATATGCCTGCCAAGGAAGAAGCCAATACTTACCTGTAGGGGGAGCAGAAGAAACAACAGGGGGAGTAGGAGAAGTGAAGCCATCAGCCAGGGTCTGGGCACCCCCAGCAGCAGCATCTGGGGCAGTAGAGGAAGGGACAGTAGCAGGTACAAGAGGGGCAGGGGCAGGTGCAGAAGTAGCAGGAAGGGGAGGAGTGCCCGCAGAGCCAGCAGGGGCTAAGAGGAAAGAGGAGTAAGATGCAGCATTAATGAGGCAGTTCCATTAGGCAGGATTAGAAAAGGCATTACAGAACTCAATGTGAGATATTCAGTGCTTATTAACACTAACCAAATAGAAGCGTGCTAAGAAGAAAAAAAAAAAAAGGAATGAAGCTATGTTAAAGGATTATTAGGCTTTTAGCAAGTTATTCAAGATGCTCAGGGTAGCAAACATTTTTAAATTCATAAAAGAAAGCATTCCTTATTACCTGAAAACAGCTACTCCATAAGAAAAATATTCCCTTTACAGTGTTATTTTTAGCATACCATTGTAAACAGTAAGTCAAACTAAACATACTGAAAAAGAATAGCTTTCCACTTTGAATTATACAAATCAGAAAGCAAACATATAGATCAGGTAAAGAAGAAGACAGAAACACAAGAGTCTCTTTTTCATGATTTTGAAAAAAGGTTTCATCTATGGTGGAAGACTGCGGTGCCTTGGAGGTTGGTGTGGTAACAAACACCTAAGATTGTGACCCTACACCTCCAAATCACACCCAGTAGTGTAAACTAATATTACCTAAATGGGAAAACAATTTTTAAGTGCTTTTGTTTTGTTTTGTTTTTTGAGACTAGGTCTCGCTATTTTGCCTGGAGAACCACAGGCTCACATTGCCCGGGGTACCACAGACTCAAGCGATCCCCTGCCTCAGCTTCCCAGGTAGCTGGGATGATAGGCACGTGCCACCACACCCAGCTATTTTTTGGGACTAGGTCTTGCTATATTGCCCTGGGTGGGTCTCAAACCCATGGACTCGAGCAATTCCTAGTCCCGGCCTCACTCCATAGGCTGCGATTAAAGGTACACGCCATCGTGCCCGGCCTTAAATATATACTTTTTAGTATAAATAAATTAAATATGAATGTTCTATCCTTAACATCTTTTGTATGACCTTTTTAGACTTAAATTATAAATGACTGTGTATCTCATTAAACAAGCCTATTTTCCAGTGTCAGAGGGAAAAAAGCTAGCATTTCAGAGACTGCTAAATTTCCACAGTCAAATAAATTTAACTGTCAAAATTACTTTGATGTTTGTCCAATCCTTTCTGACCAGCATGGTTCTCATACCAAGTCAAGCCCCTATTGTGTCCAAAGAACATATGTATCTTAGGTATGTAACACTAAGTAGAATTCAAAGCAATTAAGACGCATACCTGAGACCTCAGAGCACCAACGGAGTCACAGGACCAAAAATATAAACACTAATAGAACGTAAACTTATACAGTACTTAATAAAAAATAATAAATGCGTAAAGATTTCCTAACACAGAATCCTAGAAAAAAAAAACTCATTATGAAAAAAAGCATACTGTGATTAAACCAGAAAAGGAACCCAAATTCAGGAAGGAAAAGTCAGGATGAAGCAGCGCTCATGTTTTACCTGGAAAGACACTGGGAGGAGAGGGGGTAGGAACAGCAATGGGAACGCCCACACTCCCACTTCCACTGTTCTCCCGACTGCTGCTCCGACTACTTGGGTGGCTTCCTCCACTACTCCCACTGCTGCTAAAGATAAATAAGAGTCACCAAAACATGAGTTTTAATATATAGTAAGGTATTACCAGCATTTCCCCAAATTTTCTGAAATGAAGTTAGCTACAATAAAGGAATTCAAAAACCCTCCACTTCAAATGAATTTTTTACTAAAGCAAAAAAATGAGTTCAAGAATCTTGTTTTGACCACCTTTTAATAAGTATGTATCAAGAAAATTAAGAAACAATTATCCAGAAATGTTACAATACAGTTCAACACATAAAAAAACATGACTTTCTTTTACTCCAATTTAATGCCTATCTGATCAGTTTTCCTAAACAAAATTATTTGACTAATTTACAATGACATTTATCTCATTTTAACATCTTATTGTATATAGTTTTTCATCTGTAAAGTTCCACCAAAAAAAACAACGTTAAATTTCCCACATTGCATCCGTAATTTTTTTCAGGTCAGCTATAATTATTAATCTTGTGGAGATGGTTGAATGTTGTAATGTCTTTTTTTTTTTCAACTTCCTAACAGTTCAAAGTTGCATCAGAACATGAGGAGAAAGAGGTGGAATCAGATGAGGTTTGGGAGAGCAGAGTGAGGAAAAGAACTTAGTGCTTGGAAAATGAGCGATTTAATGAAAGTTATCTAAACAAGTTATGGTACTTCGACCATCACACTTTGTGCTGAGGTAGAGAAAATACCTGTAGGTTCGATTTCTTTGATTCACAGAAGCTGTCCTCACAGGGCTCTGCTGCGAGGGAGCCATATTACGGGTTGGGCTAGGTACGTAATCATTTGGTACCACTGGAGGACGCACTGGCTCCAGTGTGCGATAGGGGGAGTGCCGCCTACAAAAAGAAGAGCGTATGTATTGTGTGATTAGTAAGCTTCGGCACAAAAAATTCAGAGTTGCCAGTACTGAGATACAATTTGTACTGATAGGAAATGTGTTTTAACATAACCCAGCTATTTCAGTTTTTTCTTAAGCATCACGTCTCCATCATTAAGGTTTTGATGAGTACTGTTATTTTTTAGTCTCCAACCTCATTTCCCCATACTAATGCAATTTTGTTCATTCTTTCTCAAAGAACATAAAAATTCTCCCACCAAGTAAGCCAATGTTTTCCAGACCTTTTTTTTTCCTTTGATGAGTTCAAATTATTTCAGTACCATGTCAAAGTCTCCCAACTGCACTGCATGGGATGCACCGATTAACTTCCTCACCTCTCTCTCCCTAACCAACAATATTCAAATACAGGACAAATTTAAAATACAGCCCCACAACTCACACACTAATGATCAATAGCAGCCCTAACAATTCATTTCCTTTTTCACATAGTGGACAGAAATCAAACTAGCTATACACAGCAATACACTAGTTGACCTTCTCTTCTTCCAGTCTCACCTCACTTCATTTTTCAACTTCACCTTACTCTTGCCTGCCTCCTTCCCCTGCTCAGAGTACAAGATTTAAAAGAGAGAAAAAGAAAACCACCCCTTTTTTCTATTTTATTTACTTTGAATTATAAAATGCAAAACAAGATTTTATTAATAAATTTCCCTCTTTTCCCACAATCTCCTATTAAAGGAAGAGAATGACAAGAGTGAAAAAAGGGAAATATAATAGGATTAGAATGCACACTGGAGTATTAGTGATTATTAAATTAGTTCTCATATCTAAGTTTCAAAATTCTTTAGGACAATAATACTCAACTGACATGAAACTGACATTTTGTAGATGAGATTTTCATTTTCAAAAGAATAAAAATGAGGATTCTCAAGATGTAAAAACTAAAAAGCTTTCTTTTCCTGAAATGATACTATTCACTTATTTCTCAATAATTCACCTTCCCAAAAGCCCCCAAGAATCCTTTAAATATTACTCGCCTGGGCAAATAAAAATCCATTGATTTTGGAAGAGATCACTTTGCAACAACCCTGTCAGTCTATTACCTTCAAAAAATCCTTGCTTAAATACACATGTACTTTAACAACTAGAATGAAAGGTACTCGAATGCGATATTAGAACAAAAGAAGAAAAACAAAGGTTAGGACCTTGGATTTAAAATGCAAGTAGGAGTTTAGATATCTCTAAAATTATGATGTGAATATCAAAAAAATAGGAAATAGGAATCTAATTTCCAAATATTTGATTTCCAGACAAAAAATGCTCTGCTTCAACCAAGAGAAAAATCCTTTGCTGTTTGAGAGCCATACAGTGAAGACAATGATTTTAAAAACAAGGTAAAACTGAAGGTGTGGAGAAATAAAATATGTGGGACTAAGTCAAGACTATAAAACCATGTGTGACAACTGTTAAATCATTGATCAGCTTGTAGTAATCAGCAACTAGTCTCAAAGATCCTGCAGAATCTGTGCCAAAGCACAAGGAAAACAAATACTAATACATGAGTAAATTTTCAAAATTTGAAAACCAAAATTTTATTTTCTTAGAAACTATAGCAGATTATCTTGCTAACATTCTTGACTTTAACCTATCAAAATCCACTATGAATCACACATGGTAGAAATGCAGGCAGTCTACACAAAAATAAAACAAATACTTTGTCTTGATCTCTATACTCTTAGCCCTGCACAATTATATCCTACAACAATCTACCTTGAAGTTTAAATCTTATTTATCCTCTAGGTTCTTTCCTCTCAAATCTAAACTGAACAAAATCATCCCGCTAATGACTGGAATGTTTTCCTTCTTTTGCTTCATCCTGTCTTAGCTGTAATTCATCTTACAACATTACTCTTATATCCCAATTAATCTTTGTTCTGTCCTGATCCACAGTGCTTGCTTAAGGTTAATTTTGGGGGTTGCTTTTTGGTGAGGGGGCCAAAAATAATTAAATATTTTTAGGTATATATCATAAAGCCAATGGTTGTATCAAAGTATGCTTTGTCTTGTAACATTTTTTAAAAATCCAATTCATGTGACTCTGAAACGTTAGTAGAAGACATATTACCCCCTTTTACAGATGAAAAAACTGAACTGTTAAAAGGTTGGCTATGTAAAACCACAGAGCAGGAGCAGGGATGGATCACAATTTTAGTCATCTGGCTTTGGGGCTGCATTATGTCTACCTAATAACAAATCTTAAGTTTATCATGATAAACCAACTTTTTAAACTACATAGCCACAGAAGAAAAAAAAGTTTTTACATTAACTGACCTTGCCAAAAGTCAAATTCAAAGCCCAATTCTATAGAACCAATTTAAAGTTCCAAAATCTCATAAAGATATGATACACAGATTTACAATCTATATAGTACCTTTCATAAAAAGTCTGTATAGAATAATCACCTGTAATTTCAAAGACTAATAATCCAAGAACTTGGGCTAAGGCATTACCTCTTTAAAGTGCATTAGAAAAATAAATTTTAAACAAAATCTTTTTAAAATATAAAGCTGTTTCTCAGGAAAAGGGAAAATTATATACAAAAAACATAAATGGGTTTCAATTATTACTTAGTTGCATACTCACCCAAGTGTTCCTTTCCCTGACATTGGGGGGCTGGGGGGTTTCTGGGTTGGAGGTGTTGTACGAGGCAGCCCACCCATCTTCATATTCTGGGTACTCACCTAAAAAATGTTTGAGGAAAACTCAACTTGTGTGCAGTGAAAGAAAAGAGTATTTTTTGGAAATAATGTTATGCTATTTAACAAAGATGGGGAAGGTTTAAACAGGGAAAAAAAATAGAGGCCATGCATTTCATATGCAATTTCTACTCTACTATATTTCACAGTTGCACTCAAAGGACTCTTCCTAACAAGAGATTTTCAAGTGATTATAAACTTGTATGAAGACTTATTTGCCATTAGGCCATCACACCAACAGATCACTGGTTAAACTATTTTATACAATTTCACTCAAATGAAATCAAACTGGGTAGCTATAAAAACTTTAGCTTTAATAAAAAGTAATCAGAAATGCTTTTAAACATTTTTTGCCAAATATATCAGAAAAACAAAATTCATGTTTCCCCCCCAAAAAAAACCCACTTTTGATGCACTGTAACTAGAAAATATAAAATAAACTAATATAAACAGAGAAAACGGAAGCTTTTAAACTAACTGGAATTGTAAAAAGCTTTACAATTCATATTTCTTAATGTTCTCTTTTGAATAAATCACCTACCTGAAAACTGTGAGAAATTAAGCTTGTTCCTAGACATCTGAATCAGGAAGTTAGGTAATCCATTCAACTGTGAGCAGTATACAGGCCCTTGGCAATGTTCTATTCCAATGGAATTAGACCCACTCAGGCCCAAAATGAAGATTAACTTAAGCGTGGGGAAGATATAACATGGTCCTAAATCAGGAGTCCATGACTCCTCACTACTCTATCCCCAACCAAAAATACAAGCATAAAAAATGGGTTATCTGGAAATAATGGATGCCATTAAAGGAGTATGTTAGCACTTACATAAAAAGTCCTACAAATCTGGATATCTTGAGGAGCTAAGAAGTCATTTACAAATAATTTAAATGCAATCTCAAATTATTTGAGATTACCAATGGCATAAGCTTAATGTTCATCATATAGGTTCATACCTGTGCCTATTTTAAGTCCCTATTATTTTGGATTGTCAAACACTACAAAAGAATCTTAACTTTTCCAATAAGAATATGTCTAAATTACTCAAATTATAATTGTGAAACAAAATTGTAAGACATCACCCCCACTAAAATCAGAATACATTTATAATTTCAAAATATAAACTTCAAGAAAAAAACAAATCATAATTGTATACAGAATAGTGAGGCTGTTAAAGAATCTGGCTTAAATGGAATCTTTTTAAATCCTAAAATACTTTTTGTTATCATAAGAGGCAATAAACAGTATCAAGAAACAAACTCTTCAAATGAATAGTCCAGTGAACAAGTTGTGTGTGATGTTAAAATAATTTTAATGACAAATTAAAAAACAATCTTTGAAATGTCAATATTTTTAAAGTGAAGCATTTATCAGTACTCCTTTTGTTGCTTTTTTAAACAATCAAAACAAAGTGGTTATCATATAAGACTAAGGCTTAACTTATCCTTGCTCTACCCCTCATTAATAAGCAGAGGGTGTACTCATATCATAAAATGAAAATGACAGAAGTTTTTTAAAGAGTCAATCCACATTTGGGGAAAATTTTAGGAATAATATGACAATAAATAAACCTATAAATCTTAATTTATACCAGGATATTTGTTAAAGTAGTAACCAAAGTCCTTTAAGCTCAACCTTTAATTTAATAACAACATAAAACCCAAAGTCACTTTGAGTGATGAGGGAGAAGTAGGTAAACCAAACACTAAATTCTATCAATTTGCTAAAAACAGGAAGGAGAAGGAACAGGGATAGAAAAAGAGTATAAGAGAATTTTATTCTATACATGGAATAGAAAAAATACTTGAAAACAACTTTCCAACTGAATTGCTTAAGATTTTGGAATGTAAGGTATTTTTGTTTAAATTGCAGTATCTTCTAAATCTTCTATCTAAAAAGCGATACAATCTGTAACTTAAAATCTGATAGACATTTCTGTATGCCGGGCATGGTGGCTCGTGCCTGTAAGCTTCAGCCTATGAAGCGGCCGGGGCTAGGGATCGTGGTTCAAGTCCCGCCTGGGGCCCATAGTGAGACCTAGTTCCGTAAAAAAAGCTGGGCATGGTGCCGCGCACCTGTAATCCCAGCTACCTGGGAAGCTGAGGCTGGGGATTCCGCGGCAAAAATAACGAGATCTAGTCTCAAAAAAAAAAAAAATCTGGTAGACATTTCTGTAAATAAAACAATTATTTAAGATGTAAAACTACCAATGATTGTATTTGTTCGGTTAAAGAAATATAGAGTAACTAAAATCACTCAAAAAAAAAAAAGCAAAACAGTGTCCCTAGAAAAGTCCAAATAATGTGTATTTTAATGCTTTACTGATAGTGTACTACCATAACACTAAGTTGAAAGAATTTTTCAGTATTACTTTAAGGACAGATTTCTTTGTAAAAAGCACAAAACTTCTCAAAGTTAAATTCTTAAGCAGTCAGCTATAAAACCTTCATTCTAAACCTTCATTACTTAGAATCTGCTTAAAGTTCAATTAAAATATTACATTAATAGCTTAGAAGTTTGTTGTTTAGAATATGAGAAGTACTTAGGCTTAGCTTCTTCACAACTTTAATGGAAAAATCCACTTTAAAATACATGAGTAACAGTCTCAAAAACTCTCTTAGTGAAATAAAAACAAGGTAAAGGACACCCCAGTTCAAGGTACAGTCCACCTTCATAAGGTCTCAGGTATGTATTTAACACTTCCAACATGGCCTTCTATCCTTCAGCTCTTTATGGCTCTTTTGTAATAGTATCACCACCTTTCCAAATGTCTTATGAATTAAACTTCATACTGTGCTTGTCAGTTCAAGTACATATACATATACAGTGTTTCTTTTTAGTTGAAAAAAAAAAATCCAAATTTCAGATGAAAAAGAACCCACTGAAAACTACCAGGACATGCTGTATACAGTGTTAAAAAGTCAAATTTTAGCCAGGCATGGTAGTGCATGCCTGTAAGCCAGGCAGCCTAGGAAGCGTGGCAATGAAGCGAGATCTAGTTCCAAAAAAATAGCTGGGCGTGGTGGCACGCGCCTGTAATCTCAGCTACGTGGGAAGCTGAGGCTGGGGACTGCTTGAGTCTGTGGTACCCCGGGCAACGTGAGCCTGCAGTTCCATGGGCAAAAATAGCGAGACCTAGTCTCAACAAAAAAAAAAAAAGAAAAAAAAAAGTCAACTTTTAAGCATGAAGCTTGACTCTCTTCTAAGTCAACTCCCATATGTCTAGTCCTGAAAAATGGTCTTAGATGGAGTCTGTTTGAAAGGCACCAAAGGCTAATGAGAGCAAAGATAGAGCTCATGGGGGGGAGGGGGAGGAATCAGTGTTAATAAATAACTCTCAAACACCAGGAAACCTCTAGTGCACTTGCTAAAACTCAAGAGTTCTTCCAGCTCAGTTGAAAATGGTTAACATTATTTTATTATTTGAAGTCCCTTCCAGCATCTACTTTAATTCTACTTTCTACCTTAATGTATTAAATTCATTCTATTCAGTACCTTTCCAAACTCACTGTTTTTTCACCAGCATAAAAAAAGAATGATTTACTATTTGCTGAATTTTTTCACTCTATTTTCATTCACTCCAAATTATTAACTTTTTCGCAAATGGAAAAAAAACATTGGCACAGTCTAGCTTTCAGGATGAACTAAAACAGAGAGGAATAAGGATAGTCGGTTCAGTACTCTTCTCACCCTGCCAACTCCACCCAGATACAACAGAAGCACCTACACAGAGCCACAGTACTCAGAAGTGAAGTTGATGTTTTCTTGTTAAATTTTTCCAAAGGCCTCTCATTTTAGCTTATCTCTCACACAGATCTGCAGCTGGGAAGGGAAAAAGAGGAATCATAGGATTTGGAGGAAACAGGTATGAGATCACTTACATCAGATAGTCTAAATTTTAAAGGAAAAGAACTGATCCATTCTGTTTTCCCTCAGATGATCTTTGTGTGCACGTCGTATCACTAGTCAAAACTTGAATACACACTACACAGGTAAACAGGCAAGGCAGCCACAGAGGCTGTTTGGGACTTAGCTGTACCAATTTTATGCACAAGGAATCTCCTCCACAGTTCTACATGCCTCGTTCACCAAGACTGGGGACTTGGAACCAAAACTTCTATAGTGACACAAAAAACACACTTGTCTGAATTTTCTTCTAGTCAACTCTCTCTACCTTATGTTGAAATTTCTAAAACTATGGTTACTAGGTACTTAATGATACAGATCTCAGTCATCTTTTCTCTTAATCACTTTCCACACTGAAGACATGGCAAATAACAGGGTACTAGATAGAATACATATCTGAAAAGAAATGATAAAATCCAGCTAAGGAAAAAAAGAACAAAAGGAAATGCATGCTCAGTTGATAAAAATGTTTAAAATAACATTTCATTTCATGGGCTTTTGAATATACTCAAACAACATTTATTAGTAAATTCTCTACAATACTAAAATGTTTTTGCAACAAGTAACAAAAGGAAGTAGCAGACATAATTAAATTTTTTATTGTACTTAATGTTGGTTTTAACATATACGTGCTATTATCTCTAATTCTTGTATTTTGTTAAACAGTAATGAGTTTTTGATGTTTTACATGGTAAGTACTGCTCAGCTTGAAAACAGTTTATTTTAAAATACATGTTTTACATAGTAATATGAAAAAAGACTAATTTTGGCTTTTGCAAAATACATGATACTGCAACTTAAAAAAAAACACTGAATATTTTTTGCTTGATTATTCTACATTGACTAAGAATCAAGAGATAAAGACATAACTGCAATAAGGTGTTAATAAAGCACACCATTTATAGAATAAAAAGGTTATTACACAGGGGGAGGGTTAAATTAAGCACAATAGTTGGCCCTCCAAAACCTAACAAAATTTCTACATTTACAAAAATCCACCTAATTTTATTTCACACTGACATCTTATAATAGGTAACTTTTAAGTCAGTTTTACAAAATATATCCACATTGTGAAACAACATTTTATTCAATAAATACTAAGTGCTTGTTATATGCCAGGCACACAATATAGGGCAGTGAACAAACAAAAATATCTGGCCCAAAGAAACATGAAGACACACTATAAAATTGCCTGACAAAAATAAAGAGAAATTACTTGTTTTTTGTTTTTTCTTATGACCAAGTACCAAATAACTCTTAGCTCCCCATATGTAATATTCTACATAAGAACAAAGAATGGAAATCCAGCCCTGGAATCTCTTACCTTAAATCTAAGCAACCACTTAATGCATAAATGGAGCAAATAAAAGAGGTAAGGAAAAAAAGCATTGAAAGGTTAGTTGGAACTTCAGGATGTGAAGAGAAAGGAAAAAAAACAAAAAACAAGTTTAGCATTAGCATTAAAAAATAATGTTTCAGTAGATCATAGAAGAGTGATTAAAGCAGAATGTATCATGAACAGGTTTTATTCTGATGAAATTGTATGATAATGTCTTATTCAAAAACTTAACTTTATTATAGATTTGTTCAAACTAATGACCCCTAAATACTTAAGTCCAAACAAGGAAAGAAACTACCTAAAAGAGTAACGTTAAATTGAGGAGAAATTTTTTACTACATGAGACTTACATATTAAATAGAGGCACTTTTTTTACTATATAAGAAGGTAAACACAAATGTTTTATATTCTAAATGCCCTTTTTTGTCATATAGCAATAAATATTAAATTTCTTATGAGTAGTTATCTTTGAATGTATATGAAAAGATTTTCCAAAGTTAGAGTAAACTTGAGTAAATTATTCATTATCCAATTATACAGCCCATTTTAACATACTCTAATTAGTAATTTAAATGCATGTAAATATCAATTATAAAGTTAAATATCATTCCAGAAATACCAGTTTTATAAAAACTCTGAGACAGGGTTTTTGAAATCTATACTATGCATTTTATTTTACTTAGATCTATAAATGTAAATTTAATGAATTTTACTCATACTGGTATAGGGTATTTTTAAAATTTTAATTTTGCTTAAATCACATGTAAATTAACTACATAAATTGAAAAGTTTCACTCATAGGCATAATATATATTTATACAGAATTACACTTGACTAATCATTTCCAAATCATTGATGAGATGCAAATTTTAAATAGTTTAATATTTAGCTAAAATTCTGAAGTTTCTTAAATATAAAAATCAATTTAAATTAAATGTATATGCTCCTCAGTTTTGATTATGAAATTTTATATACACAGCAGACATGCAAAAACATTTTAAAATATAGCCAAAATATTTAATAGCTTATACTCAACAGCAGGGGAAATATTCACATATTACTTACATCTATACTATTTCTATCCAAAATGTTAAGGCAAAATTTTAGAAAAATTCAAAGTACTTAATTGTCTAGATATTCTCCTTTGAAAACTAATGCCAAAAATGTGCTGAAAATGTGTTGAGATAAGGTAATAATTGACATAATTTTTTAATCAGTCATAAATCCTTATAAGATTAGAAAGATTGTACCATCTTTGTCTATGAGGTACTATGAGACCTGATTAGCAAATGCAATTCAAAGATGCATGTTTTAAACTTGAGAATAGACACCAAGAAGCTGCAGGAAGAATAAAAGATTTATAGTAGTGAAGAATTATTGGAATCACAACTGGGTCAAGACTTGGTCCTCTGGGGAAGGAAAAATAAAAGTTTACTTTCTAAAGCGTTCCATAGTGGGCTATTGCTTTTCAAACCTTAACAAAAATTGTACTTACCTTTACTCCATGCCCAATGTCATCTAGAATTGTATAATCAATAGGTTTTCTAATATAACGAACTGGTCGTTCAAGGTTGGCTGGAGCAATAATCTTATGTGTCCTTGAAGTGTTTTTATTAGTAGTCAAAATACCAATTTCTCTTCTTGCAACTTTCTCTTTATGAATATCAACAGTCTGCAAAATAATATAAATACAACACAAAAATGTACAACTCTACTATCCAGAAAAATCTAAATACAGATGTCCAAAGACTTCAAATCATTACTTATATTCTTAAGCACAGCTTAGATAAGTTTTCTTCTTTTTTGGACCAAAGCTGAGTTTCTCCACTATTAGGCTAAAATAAGGGTTGGCAAGCCGAGGCTGGAAGACCAAATGTTCTATACAGACAAAAATTAAGGTGGTGTTTCCATTTTTTCAATAGTTGAAAAAAATATATATAGTGTCATAATATGTGAATTCAAATTTCAGTTGCCATAAATAGTTACACTGGGAAACAGCTGTTCTACTTGATAAGATTCAAATTACAATGGCAGAGGTGACTAGTCATAAGCCCTCTCTAAGCTGTAGGTCTACAAATCCTAAAACATTAGCTTGCCCTTAAAAGAAAATATTTGCCAACCACCTAGGTTAAAACATGCTCATCCCCCCCACTCCCCTTGTAGAGACTTAACCTAAGAGTTATTAAAACCTCAGTGATTAATCTGGGTATTTAAAAAGTCTGTTGAGTATAATTATCACTACAGCTTAAATACTTTTTTATAAAAACAGGGAGAGAAGCAACAGAGAGTGTAAAATATGTCATTTTTTTAGCAGAAAAGCTAACGTTTGCTTAAACAAAGCTGTCTATATTTTATCAAGACATAATGCCCATAAAATATTTCATTAACTTAATTTCACTTAGCTAAAAAATGCTCACTAGGATGTAATTTAGTACAGAATGACGTGATTTCACTCAATCTTCTAACATGTTAATTTTAGAGGATGAATTTCTCCACAACCATAAGTTATATACTAAAACTGTATTTTTCAAACAACAGCTGCAACAGCTTGAGCAATTATTTTAAATGAAATATAATAGAAACATCATCACACTATATACACACACAGTTAAGTATTACTTCTTCAAACATTTGTTATGTTTATACATACATACATGAATTGTGTACTAGATGCAAGGTAAAAAGTTTTTTTTTAGCTGAGATTTACAGTCAGAAAACTTTGAAAAACACTTGACTGTAACTGTTCACACCATTCTTGGCTCACACAGCAATTAACAGACACTTTTGCTAACTCCTCCCCAGTCCTATTTTAATTACCACTTTTTCAAAGACAAAGAAAAAGTATAATCATGACACTATTATTAAATATCATAATAAAAAGCTGATAACTGACTATTCTTCTAATTACCTAAAATACAAACTTGAAACAAATGCAAAGCCTCCTAATTCAACAAAGGGCTCTTAAAAGTAACAGAATAAGCTTCAGAACTAATAAATATCTAAAAGTAAGGACCAAATCAAGATTAGCCAATGTAGTAACCTTTTTTTAATTACTTCTCTTAAAAATAACAATAGTCTTTGAACTTTTCCTGTGCATGCTAATTTAATTACAAAATCTTTCCTTTTCAAGTACTTGGGGAGCTATAATAAATAAGGCTGCATAGTCATGACTATATTGGAATTTACTTATTTTCGTTCAAAGATATGAAAATTAATTTCATTTTGAATAATAATTTTTAATGAATCATCTGGAATCATTAAAAATGTCTGCTAGGAACATTCCATATTTATCAAGCATGCTTCAAAATAAAAACCAAGCAAAATATGGCATTTACTTTTTATGTAACTGGTCTTTATCATACCAATAAAATGAAATTTATCAGATTATAATCACCTTGAGACAGTTTCACTCTGCTCAGGTTTTAGAAATGCAATTATCTTACTCAAAAAAAGAAGTGGTAAGGATATAAATCCAACCAGTCATAACAGAATTCTAAGTTTCTGGAAAATTGGAACTTCAATTTCATTTTCATGCTAGAAATATTAGTAAATCTATGGAGAATCAAAATGGTGACAATTTTCTAATTATTATTTGTTACTATGCATTCATATGTTATAGTAAGCACTTATTTTTCACTTGAAAAAGAACTGAGACTTTAATTGGACTCTTTGTTCTCTACTAGAGAAAGCAAAATAATGGGAAGTCAAAATAATATTTCTAGATGTCTCTAAAAGAATGTCTACACCTCAGAAAAATTAGCGCAGGGTTTCTCAATAGCAACACTAGTGACATTTTGGAGTATTAACTGTTGCAGTAGTTGACCTGAGTAGGGTAGAATGTAGAGAAGCATCTCAATAGAAATACACAACTTCCCCAAATCCAAGCTATCACAACCAACAATGTCTGACATGATAAATATTCCTGGAATAAAACTGATTAAGTTTTTTCAGTTTATATTTTTTGGATGTGAGGGCGATCTGGCTGCGACATCTGTCACCCCATTGATCGCCAGGGTTGATTCAACTGATCTGGCTAGCTAGGCGGGTGTCCCCTACCCTCCCTCACTGCTCCATGTGCGTCCCTCCCGAAGCTGCCCCCTGGGTCGAAGAGGACGGCCTTCCCCAATAGAGACGGACCTTTCTTTGGTCAAGGGTATACATGTAGCTGCGCTCCCCTGTTAGAACCTCCAAACAAGTTCTCAAAGTCCATTATATTTTTTAACTAACTAAAAAAATCTCGAGAATTTATTAGCTTGTCCCTTATACGATTCATGCTCAAACATCAACTATTTCCAAACTTCTTACAAGAGTTGATTCAAGATTAAAACCTCTAATCACTCTCTAAATATAGATTTAACTTTTTAACACTATCTATACTAATACAGTAACATACAAATATAAAACCTGAGTATAATCTGTTCCTACTCTCCCTCCCTGGTACTGGGTTGAGCTGCTAGAGTTTCTATGAACAGAAGTAAACAGAGCTATAAAAAGTAGCTATGGTTTTATTTGGTGACTGGATAAGTAACTTAATGAAGACTAATAAATCTATTTCATAAATACAGAGGAGGATGTTGCCTGCAGGTGATTTAGAAGTTTCCAAAAAGTATCTACTTCAAATTTTTCAAAGTTTTCTCTTGTGAAAAATATCACTGTATTCAAATTAGAGTAATATATCTTCCATCTATCTCTGACATTAGAGCAAGTTGTCAGTTTTAAAAGAACTTTTGTAAATCTCTGTAAGTCTTTTTAAATTAAATGTTTTTCCTAAATCAAATGGCTAACTTAGTAATCACTGTTGCCATTTGCATCTACAATACTCTTTGACCTTACAAAGTTAAAATGCATTCAATTTTCCAAGTACTAGTTCAACACTGATATTTAAAAGGAAATTTTAAATTTAATCCTAGCTTTCTAAAGTTATGAGCTACAGGACAATAAATTCACTCTTATTTAGAAGAGGTCGCAAAGAAAAGCGCTCACCTATGACAAGTAAAACAATGTGTTTAGCTAGCAAAGTAAACCAAATCTAACACAAGCACACTACTACCACACTAGTAAAAAGAAAACAAACCAAGGAAATACCACTCCAACAGTGCAGAACTATTCACTCACACTTTCTTATTAATTTGTTTCTTCATCTTTCTCACTGCTATTTGCTAAGCTGATCTCACCTGCTGCAGGCTCCCTATCATGACACGTCAGCCACACAGTGCCAAATCAAGGATCCTTTAGGGTAATTCTTAGAGTCTTGAGAAATTCATACCGATTCCCAGCACCCTTTCAAGCCTAAGTCCCTTTCCCCTCCCACATCTCCATCACAGACCCAAACACATGCCCAAGTCACAGCAAATGACAGGAAAGTACTGCATATAAAAAGTACAAAAGTATTGTTTTAGGATTATCCATGCATCGCTGATTCCCATTAGCACAGAAAATTGAAAGTGGACTGTACTGGATAGCACTAGCTCAGTGTAGGAAAACATCTGCAACCAAACAGTTACAGTGGATTAAGTTAAATTGGATCTTTTAAAATGCCACTTTTTTTGTAATTAGCAATTTTATGTTTCAAGTAAACAATTCCTTAAACAAATATACTTTAAATAAACCCTCTTTCTGTAAAAGAAATTAGTTACTAAAACAGAATGAGTACTTTTCAGTTATTAATTTTTTATAGTGATATAAATTATACACATGAAATTAATTAGGAACTGGGTAAATAACATACTGATAACCATTATACTTTCTCCTTAAGTTAAATTAGTAGTTTTTAAATAAGGGCATGTTGAAAAAAATAATAAATAAATAAGGGCACATTTTTTTTTAACAAAAATTAGTTTTTATGATGACTTAGTTGCTCAGGATTTAGACTGTCCACTGCCTTTTAGCATCTTCAAAACTTACTTCCATTCTACATTATTTTATTATTACTCCTTCCTATCTTCTTTTCTTGCTACCTGCTAACTACTTCAACATCAGGCCTATAAGTTCTAGTCAGCTCTCGGGAATGTGGAGAACACAACTTTTTTTTTTCTTTATTTTTTTACAGTCCTCAGTAAGAAATACATTTTATTTTACAACTCATACAGATAATATACACAAATAATCATCATAAACATTTCACAAAGTCTTGCTCTTTCTCTGGGTCATGTACTCTGATGTACATTGCTGAGAGGCAGTAAAACATAATCCTAAAGGGTACTTCTAAGAACATGCTTACATGCACCGCTCAGCATGGAGCAGGTACAGCATATAGCTTTCCATCCTCTCCCTTCCAGCTGTGTGGCTTAGCTCTAAGCTGCTGCTGATTCAGGGTTACTGTTTTGCCACTCAGGGAGGGGCTATGGAATGGCACAGGTAGCCAAATGGTCTGTCTCCCCACTCTGGTCTCTCCATCAGAGTTGGCTGACTCACAACTTGTTAGTCTCCTAAATCACCAGTGGTCTGTTCTGCAGTTGCAAATCTATAGTTTGCTTCCAAGCAGGGACTGCTGAACCACAGAACACAACATTTTAAGTTCTTTGTGTCTTGACAGCTCTTGATCTCCTAACCCTTGATGAATTGGATACAGATAGTACTATTTTTAAGTATCTGAAAGAAGAGATAGGGAAGGTTTAAAAATAATTTACAAATTAATACAAAATTAGTTGTTTGTTTGTTTGAGACTAGGTCTTACTATTTTTGCCCGTGGAACCGCAGGCTCTCGTTGCATGGGGTACCACAGACTCAAACAATCCCAAGCCTCAGCATCCCAGGTAGCTGGGATTATAGGCACGTGCCACCACGCCCAGCTATTTTTTTGGAACTAGGTCTCACTACAGGCCCCGGTTGGGACTCGAACTTGTGATCCCTAGCCCCAGCCGCTTCATAGGCTGAAGCTTACAGGCATGAGCCACAGTGCCTGGCCAAAATTAGTTTAAATAATATACTGTAAGCTTTTAACTTATCAAAAAGGAACACAAAACCATGAACATAGTAGCTTTCATCTTTACACATAATACTATATTTTAAAACTAGCAATATGCACTAATGTATGTGTTCAGTAAAATTAAATATTCACTGATAACAAAATAGCTTGAAAAATATTCAATGTTAATTTAACCCCTACTCTCAACTTAAAGATTAAAAAGCTTAACTCTTCAGTAGTGATTTCAAAGAACTGAGAGTAACAAAGGTAGAGATGAGATTTCTTTAAAAATGTAAGGGTTTACCATCCTTAAATACTAAGGAAATCCATATTAAGAACCTATTAAAAGATAACGAACGGCCTTATGTAGTATGGTTTACACACTTGGTCCTATATCTACATTATTAATAACTATTACTATACTACATTATTAGTATTAAGTATTGTCCTTTAATACTAAAAAGTATCAGATACTAAATAATCCCAATCAATTGTCTTGTTTTTCAAATTGTGTGACATTTAAAAATGAAATACAGCTTTGTTTCCATATGCTATTTATTTCTTCCTATACATAATTGGTAAACTTAATGGAATTCTTATCCTAAGATTCAAATTTGGAGTAATCTTAGGAAGTTTAACTATATCAGAATGATAGAGGGGTGAGGTCAATGGGGCACAGGTGAACAGCAGAGATAGTGGAAACAGAAAGACTAAAAATCAAGTTCATTTGTGACACTCTCAGAATAATAAAAAAATTGAAGCTGGAAGACAGCTCAAAAATCATCTAATCAGTTCTATCATTCTACTGAGGAAAAAACTAACACACAAATAAATCAAAAGTCATACAAGCCACCAAAAGAGCCAAAGTACAATCCAGGTCCCTAACCTTCCCCCTCCTAATCCTATTCAGTGCTCATTTCCAGTAAAATGGAGAAAAGAGTCAGAGAAACTGGGAGGCTAAAAAGTGGTCAAGTTTTAACTAGGAGACAGGGGAAAAAAGTCACAGATGAGGAAAGAAACCAAGTATCTCAGATGCATAATTACCTGCTGGTCTTGAACCATTCAACCAGCTAATCTTTGTAACTCCTAACACCTATACAACTCCAATAAACATTTGATTTTGTCTTTGACCTGCCTACACCTCCATCTTCAACCCATTCTCTCTCTCCATATATTCCAAATCCAATTTTGCCCAAATTGGAAAAAAAAAAATCTCGTCTAGGTCCCCCTAGAAACAGTATGTTTTAATAATGCATAGTAATAGCAAAATATAACTACTAAACATTTGAGGAAAATACTGTATTTTAAAAGCAAAGGCTTGCAACTTACAACCTACATGCAAAATCTGGCCCACAGCCTGCTTTTATATGGCCTACAGACTAAAAATAGCTTTCACAGTTTAAAATATTTTAAAATTTACTCAAACCAACCCAATACAATACTAAGATCAAATATGGCTTACAAAGTCTATAATAATGGCTACTGGTCTTGGTAAGTTAAAAAAGGGTTTATAGAGTTTGCTAAGCCTTATTTTAAAAACATCTACCACTTACTGCACAACTTGCTTTGTAATATTCTCTTATATTACAGAATAATCTTTCAGTTTAAAGATCACCAAATAGCTGCCCACCAGCAGGCAGATAGGCGGCTGCCTGCAGCCCGGATCCTGGCTCTCAGAGCTTCCTTGCCAGCGGGGAGCAAGGGGGGTCAGGCCTCCCGGGTGAGTCCCCCAGAAGGGGGGACGGGGTGGGGAAGCAGGCCCCACCCGCCAGTAAGTGGCTGCTGACGGGCACTTACAGCTGGCTTGGGCAGTGCCGTGTAGCCTCCAGCCCCTAAGCCAGGGGCATGGAAGGGCTTACAGTGGTCCAGCCGGCCTGCCCCCGTGCTGGGCAGGCAAGCGGGGGATGGGGGGGCTTCCATTTCTCTCTTACTTCTTACCCCATCTAAACTTCAGAGGACCTAGAATATGCGCAACGCCAACCCCAACATAGAACAGGTGAGGGGCCAGGCAAAAGTCCAGCCCTGAATGGACATAGCAGATGGACAACCAAGTGAACCAGTGCATGCAAGACCAGAAAAACAACCACAGAGACACGATGTCACCATGCGCACTTCTGTGCTCACTGGGCCAGGACGTGGGACTTCATTTTGGAGATGTATTCAAGGAGAGCAACACACCCTCCCCTCATTACGGGAGAGGAAAGGATGACCAAAGAGGGGATGATGGGCCCCACATCAAAACTGCAAACTGAAGCAGAGGAGATGATCTTCAAAGGCCACTCGCAGAAGCCTGAACTCACAGAGAAACTTCTTGACCAACACTGGCCGGGGGCAAGACCCCCTAAGTCCGACACCAGAGCCATAATGAAAAGCAGCAAAGCAATGGAGATGGGATTGGATTGGAGAGGACGGCCTGCAGCAAGAAAACACGGACAGATCACAAATGAATATAACCTGGCCACCCAACGCAAACTTAAGACTGAAAATCTAACAGCAAGGTTCATCTGGACCCAACAATGCAGTCCCTCACCCAGAGAAAACACACTAACATAGGGAAGAGACTAATGGACTTAGCACAGGTAATAAACAACAAAGAGTGGGGTTTGAGAGAATGGAAGGGGAACCAGAGGGAGGTAGGAGGGGGGAAAAAAATAATAACACAGAGGTTGTAACCTAAAGAACAAAATAAAATAGTATAAATTAATAACAATTAAAAAATTTAAAATAAATAAAGATCACCAAATAGGTTTGATGTTCAGCTGACTTCTGAAACAAATGACTTAAGAGGTTAAACATAATTGAAAAAAATTTATTCCACAAGGCAAATACTAAAGGATATATAAATTTTTAAAAAGTTTTTCCTTTCTTATAGCCTCCATCAGCCCATTTTTCTTATTTAATCTTTCATCCAATGCACTAAAATATATTTTATATAAACTTAACTCCTACTGCAAAGCGGCAGGACCCATGACCTCTAGTAGTACTACCTTTCAGACACTCAAATCCCAATGAATAAGTCCTGATTCATGCCCATTTTACTGACCCACTACTAATCCCCATCCATTTATCTCCTATATATTCAGTTTTTACATATTACACTGGAATACCTCCAAATGACGTATTAAATGAATTACACCATATTAAAGTTTATGATACCCCAAAATACATTTTCATTAGCTCAATTAATATACTTACAACCTCAATTAGACTACTTTCCTCTTTAAGGTTACACTCTTCTCTACCAAAAAACTACAGAATTTTAAATAGAAAACAGATCATTAGCTCTCATTGCATTTGTCTGTCGTTGGCATCTACCCAATAATATTTCCTAACACCTCTTATAAACTAATAAAGATTTCCCTCTTTAGGAACTTTGTACATTGATTTCTCTTTGTATGTTCAGTTTTCTTCTTTCCTTTTTGGGTTCTGTGCCACGCAGAAACTAAGATTCTGTAGGACAAATTTCTAAGTTCTATTACCAGATAGCAATTTGTCAGCATTCCTATGGAAAACTTAGTTCATCTACCTCACACTTAATTTCACTGATTACTCTGCTAGGCTATTTCAGGCTATTACCTCACACATTAAAATGCAACATTTTCTTTTTTTTTTTTTTTTTACATTTAAGAGACAGCAAGAAAAAAATAAGTTGTATAACTTACTTTATAAGTTATAAGTTATTTTATAAGTTATAGGGCAGGGTGGGAAAAAATAAGTTATACAAACTGTACAAATTTATGTGTAATTTATATGGGATATAAAGTGGAAAATTCAGATTTAAGATGAAGCATTAAATAACTCTCTGGCCGGGCATGGTGGCATGTGCCTATAGTCCCAGTTACCTGGGAGGCTGAGGCTAGGGATCCCTTGAGTCCGCAGGTTCGAGACAACCCTGGGCAACATAGAGACCTAATGTTTTTTTTTTTTAAGACTAGGTCTCGCTATTTTTGCCCATGGAACCGCAGGCTCTCGTTGCCTGGGGTACCACAGACTCAAGCAATCCCCAGCCTCAGCTTCCCAAGTAGCTGGGATTACAGGCGTGCGCCACCACACCCAGCTATTTTTTGGAACTAGGTCTTGCTATGGGCCCCAGGCGGAACTCGAACCGCGATTCCTAGCCCCGGCCGCTTCATAGGCTGAAGCTTACAAGCACGAGCCACCGTGCCCGGCTGAGACCTAATGTCTTAAAACTTTTTAAAAAAAAAAAAAAAAAAGAGAGATCAATCTCTGAATCAGTTGATGACTTTTCAACAGAAATACAAAGGAGCATTCCACTGAGTTAATTACCTCAACTAATTCTTATTCAGTTACACAAATTAAATTTTAAAAATTTGTTGAATCGGTCTAGTTCAAAATAACCCTAAACTCTTTAAGATTTTATTTTATTTCAGAAGACTCTAGTTCTAAATCCCAGGTCTAAAAAATGTTGAGCATTACACCAAGATACTCAATGAGAAGCAGGCAGATCAAAACTCCCTTATCTTTGTAATTAAAAGAAAAATTTTTATTGCAATACTATTTTCAATGGCACCAAAATATAGGAATGATTGTTAAATCTAAGACATACATGTAAGACATTATGTATTGAAGAAGCAGAATTCAAAACTCTAGATATAATATACAAAATATATTCTATATAAAATAACTATACTTGAAAAGCTGTTTATAAGAAAAAGGTACTAGAAGGACATCTACCAAAATGCTGGTACAAAGATTTTGCATAGTTGGGAAATGGCTTGTTTTTACTTTTTTTCCTCTTTTTTAATATTCATGAGCATGACTTATAATGAAAAAAGTATAACATTAATTTTTTAAAGTTCTATTTATTGACAATTTTAATGTGGTCTGCAGATTAGTTTCCCCATTATTAAGGCATAGTACCACTCCAGTTTATGAAAGTCCCAGTAACAGAACAAAGATATTTAAGCAAGTCATTAAGCTATCACTTTCAAATTTTAAAAAGAGTGTAAAAATCTGTAGAAGTATGAAGAAATTAGACAAATGTGCACCAGAGTACACATTATTTAACATGACAACAGTTTCTAAAGAAACCCACAGAAGTTTAATAATTTCCCATCAAAATTATAGAGAAAATAATTACAAGATAAAATCAAAAACAACCTATTAGTTTTTATTTTTCCAATCATAAATATGAGGTAACTCATAATAAAGCTGCCTATGTTACAAACTGCCTGGGTTTACTAAGAAAATAGAAAGATGTTAATCTTACTTGTGAAATATGATTGATTGAAGACTCCATCCTTCTTAGCTGGGAAGCCTGGATATCCAGCATCTGCAGTACATTGTTGGCCAAGGTATTTATCAGATAGGCCACACTTGCTAAGGACTGGGTAGTATAAGCTTTGGTTTCTTCTAGAGCTCGCTGCTTATCTGCTGACTAGGAAAAAAAAAATAACAAAACGGTCATTAATTCAAAGATACCTGTTCTAATCTGCAAAAACACTCATCAAAACCATTCAGTAGCTGAATCTACTAGATAGAGAAGTTAACAATGTTCTAAAAACTAATTAGCAACATCTGATAAACCCTACAACTAAACTCCTGTCCAAGTTTGCTAATAATTTCATGTTGAACAAATCTTTACAGAAATAAAATGCAGAAACTACTGCTTAAAAAAATGAGATCCATGAATACGTAGTGCAATGGTAGCAACATACAGTTTCTCAAGGTTATTACCTGGAAAAGGAGCATAGATTTCAGTGTATAGGTTCTCTTTGGTTAAAGGGATAATACAAATAAAAATGCCAAAGTAAATAAAATCAATAATTCTGAGAGATAAAATCAGCCGGGCATGGTGGCTTGTGCTTGTAAGCTTCAGCCTATGAAGTAGCCGGGGCTAGGGATCGCGGTTCAAGTCCCACCAGGGGCCCATAGTGAGACCTAGTTCCAAAAAAATAGCTGGGCATGGTGACGCATGCCTGTCATCCCAGCTACCTGGGAAGCTGAGGCTGGGGATTGCTTGAGTCCATGGTACCCCAGCAACGAGAGCCTGCGATTCCACGGGCAAAAATAGCGAGACCTAGTCTCAAAAAACAAAACAAAACAAAAACAAAAAAAAACTGAGATAAAATCAACAAAAAACAGTGAAAGTATGTTTTCTTCTCAACCATTCTAAATGTTGTAACATTACAAAGCATAAATTGCCAAGTATCACAAACTCTACTTGAAAAACAGCACAGTAAAAAGCAATTAATTATTTCCAGACACAAATCAAAACAATGATAAAGTACACAGCCTATGTTGCTGTCAAACACTATCGTTTTGCCCTACTTCTACAGACTTTGTAATTCAAGATAAAGTAGTCTCTGACCCAGAAAACTTTATCTTAAAGTTAGCTTTTATTTCAGAAGACTCTAGTACTAAATTTCAGGTCTAAAAACTGTTGAGCACTACACCAAGGATGTACTATTACTATACAATCAAGTTGGACAAAAGTCAGTTTCTCAGTTTCCTCAATTACAAAGCAGAGAACAAAAACTGAAAGCTAAGTAATTACGACTCTTAAATAAGATAATGAATGTAATACCACTTTCTAACACAATTATATATAACAACTGTCATTATCTCTTGAGTGTTCATTAACTGTTCAAAGTTCATTATGTCCTGCTCTCTTCTCTCCCACACAGTAGAAGAATCAGAATCAATAACCCCAAGATGTAAGGTTTTCTAGAGGAAGAAAGCTTCTTTTTATAAAGCAGTAGTTTACAAAATACCTAAATAATACTTTTTAACTTGAAATGAGGAAGGAGTCATGACATTAGTTTATTTTTTTCCTCTTCTAGTCCTTAGTAATCTTAGTTCTTGCCCCCGCATACGCCACCCCAATTATCTCAGTTCTTAGACTTCATGCAGAGTTAAAAGTAAATTTGATTCAGTATAAATACTTTTTAAAACAACATATATATACCTTTGTTCTGAATCACATGTGTTGTAAACCAATATACACAAAAAGACACCCTACTGAATGAGGGATTATGCAAACATCATACATACAACAAGGGATTGATATCCAAGATGAACAAAGATCTCATACAAATCAAGAAAAAGAAAACAAAGAATCCAATCTTTAAAAAATGGGCAGGAGGAGTTAAACAGATCTTTCTCCAAAGAAGACATACAGAAGGTCAACAGGGAAAAATGTTCCTTATCACTAATCATTAAGGAAATTTAAATCAAAATCACAATGAAATACCATGTCACACCTATGAGAATTGCCTGTACCCAAAAGACCAAAAACAAGTGCTGTGAAGGTGTGAAGAAAAAGGAACCCTTATATACCGTTGATGGGACTACAGACTATATTAAAAATAGACCTATCCTATAACCCAGCAATTCCACCCTTAAGTATTTACCCAAAGAATGCCAAAACACTAACTCAGAGAGAAATATGTATGTACTCCTGTACTCATTGCAGCACTATTTAAAATAACCAAAGCAATGACACAGCCTAAGTGCCCAATGAGAGATGAATGGATTAAGATGTCTGTCTGTCTGTCTCTCTCTCCCTCTCTCTCTCTCTCACACATACATATGCTGGGATACTACTTAGTTATTTGAAAAAATGAAATTTTACCATTTGCAACAACATGGGTGAAAATGAAAAGGATTATACTAAGTAAAGCAATCAGAAAGGAAAAAACAGTACCAGGTGATTTCTCTCATATGCAGGATGTTAAGAAACAAAACAAAGGAAAAAACAAGCTAAAATAAAACAAGATCCTAGAAATCTGAAGAACTAAGTATATCAAAGCAGGAAAATGGGAGGTAGGGAGCCAAGGAAAGAGGGGCCCAAAGGACGTCAGTGAAGATAACATGAGCTATGGTGGAGAGTGTGGTGACATGCAACTAAGGAGATGTAAACCTATCCCTCCAAATCATATAAAGGTTGTTAACCAATATTACTTCAATAAAAAAGATACTTTTTAAAACCATAACAAGAGCTGATGGTCTAAGTCTGAGCTCTCCGTATTAACTTCAGCTGTACATATTAAGTTGAGATTTTTTTTTCCTGTTTCAAATGTGCAATAAAATCTGGAATTAATTGCAAATAAACTATTTTACTAAAACTGACATCAAAACTGCTGCTTTATTTTCAATCAGATGTCTATTAATGACAATAGAGAAGCAACTATTTTATATAAGAAAAACAGTAAATAATTCTATAAAATTATTTTGCAGTTTCCGAGCAGCAATATCTGATAATCTGCAGCTGCTAACATTTACTATAACCATATTTAATTATTGACTGTATCATGGTTATGTTTCACACATTACAGGCAATATTGCACAGTTCTGATTATAGGAAGTTAATGGTGGTCTTGCCATAACACATATTAGCATTTTCCAATCTGTTTTTTCTGTTGATTGTTTCCAAGTCTGTACATGGAAATCTTCCCCAAAATGATGCATCTTCAATCTATTTTTCTACTTGTTGTCCTTTTACTATTAGGAATACTTTTCAGGCCAGGCAAGGTGGCTCGTGTCTGTGAGCTTCAGTCTATGAATCGGCCGGGGCTAGGGATCATGGTTCGAGTGCCGCCTGGGGCCCTTAGCGAGAGACCTAGTTCCAAAACAATAGCTGGGTGTGGTGACACGTTCCTGTAATCCCAGCTACCTGGGAAGCTGAGGCTGGGGATTGCTTGAGTCAGGCAACGAGAGCCTGTGGTTCCATGGGCAAAAATAGCGAGACCTAGTCTCCAAAAAAAAAAAAAACCAAACCAGAAATACTTTTCACTCCTCACTTGGCTATCAATGAAGACTTTGAAACTGTTTACATCGTGCACCTATCACAAACACATATTTCTGTATACATAGCATCTCACCCTCTATACTGTGCTAGTTTACTATAGCTATATCTCATCACCTATGCCCAAAACACTTCCTACTACTCTTTTACATCAATATCCATCATCTCAGATATTTCCAAGTTTCTATATCCTACAACTACTTGCCAAGACACTAATATTCTGTCTGTGCTTTATATCCATTCACTCCTTTCACTTTCTACTGCCTATAATCTACTTCAAGCCCTCATTACCTCTTGTCAAGGCTGCTATACAAGTTTCAATTGACCTCATAATACCTTCTTCACAGTCCTGCAGATTTACCTTTCTAAATCCATTCTGAAGTTCCACTAGCTTACTGTTTACTTAAATATAAACTCCTTTACTCATAATTTATGATCCCTAATATTGCCCAGAATTTATGTCCCATTTAACACTATTTGGACCTTACATATACAGTTTAATTATACTGTTTCTTAAGATACAGATCAGAGTTACTTTATGCCTCTGCCTATATTCAACTGTCACTCATCAATTTCTCCAACAATTCACCCCCATTATTTTTTTTTTTTTGAGATTAGGTCTCGCTATTTTTGCATGTGGTACCAGGACTCAAGTGATCCCCAGCCTCAGCTTCCCAGGTAGCTGGGATTACAGGCACATGCCACCATGCCCAGCTACTTTTTGGGGGGAGTAGGTCTCACTATGTTGCCCTGGGTGGGACTCAAAACCTGATCCCCAGACCCAGTCACGACTCCACAAGCTATCAACTTACAGGCACGCACCACTGTGCCCGGCATTCACCCCCATTATTTCTTGAGGGCTCCCACAAAATTTTGGTTTACAGATTACAGATTTAGAGCACATATGTGATAATATGTGCATATTCCAATGACCTAAACTCCCATGCTTCCCAGTAATAAATCCAGGAAGGTAAATACTATCTTCACATCCAATTAGATAGAGGAGTTACAATTGCACCTTGGTGTTCATTAATTCAACAATCTTGGATTGAAAAGTGCATAAGTGGGCCGACAATAGTTGTATCTCTATTAAATATGCAGAGACCTTTTTATTGTCACTATTCTCTAAACCATAAAATGTAACAGCTATTTACAAAGCTAGTTACAAAGCAATGTAACAGCTATTTACAAACCATACAATGTAACAGCTATTTACTAAGTTTACTGGATATTATTGGTAACCTAGATTGATTCAAAATATACAAAACTATATGCAGTTGTTCTATGCAAATACTATATTTTATCTATGGGACTCTGAATCTACAGATTTTGGTATCCATGGGGTTCCTAGAACCAAGCCCCATTGGGTATCAGTGGGGGAATGACTACAGGGTTGCAGAAAATCATAGTTATTTCTATCACCCAATTGGGAGGGGAAGAAGTAATATAAAAGTTATTCCTTGAATTCCCAGAAACTGTAACACCATTCAAACTACTTAAACCTTATTGTGTAGACACTGAGAAGAAAATTTAAACTCACTTCTCAATTTGATATTCTGAGACTGATAGGAAGAAATAAGAACCAACTCTCTCTAGAGAAGCTTAAAACTGAAGTATCATTACCAATGGATTCAAACCATTACTTATTTTTCCTTTTCACAGGTAGTAATTAGGACCATAGACTTTATAGAGATGTAAGTGTAAAGAAAAGGGGAAGGGAATGAAGAATATTAAATTATTTTTACATGTACTGACACAATTGACATAAAATATTGTAAAAGTTTAAGGTGTATAATGTTTGATGTAGCTAATACCTTTAACACATCACATAATCGGTTCTTTTTTGTGGCTGAAAAAAGATCGTTTTAATTTTATTTTCAAATTAGTGTATTTTCATTACTTATCCTTTAACAAACCTTGTGCTCCACATGGGAATTAATTCAGAAAATGCCAAGTTAAACAATCCAGTCCTAACATGATAGATCATAAAATATTTGGAAGATAAAGATAATATTTAGGTTTGAATGGGGACAAGCTATAGATCACAACCTTGAGAGCTCTTTTTCTTACTCTTCTCCACTAGTTTACCATTACCAGTACTGATCAGCCCACTAGACTACCTAGAAAATATGCAATTATTTTCCTCTGGATATAAGCTATAATTAGGTGAGGTTAAGTTGCAGGTGCTTAGTTCTCATTCAGTTATCAGCTGATCTAAAGTATTAAGCAGTTCTCCAGTATTTAATTTAGTTCCAACAATACTATATACTAGGATATCAAAAGAAATATACTTTGTCTGCACTTAGTTAAAAAAAACTGTCAGTCTAATACAAAGAAAGGCAAATCAAAAAAGTATATATGAAGGCAAAATGGTCAGGGATATGGAAATGAAGATGGCAAAAAAAATCTGGATGTTAACAATAGACAGATGAAGATACAACAATAAATTCAGAAAGAAAAACCTCTACGCAGGAAAAGGAGGAAACCACAGCTATAAGATTCAAGGATAAAATGAGTTCTCGAAAGCAACATCAAAGCTAAGAGAAAATGAAGAAACTAGAATAATGTCTTCTTAATCTGATGGAAAATTATTTCCAATCTATAATTCTATAATCAAATCCAGCCATCAAAGCCAGTAAACACTGAGTAAGATTTTCAGCACACAACATGTAATTTTTTGAGCACAGTCTATGTAATCTTTCTCAGGAAGCACTGCAGCATGTGCATCCTCAAAACAGAAAGCCAAGGGAAAAAGGAAGCATGAGATCCAGAAAATAGGATCTACATCAAAGAGGCCAAGGGTAATCCAAGAGTGATGACAAAGGAAACTTCTGAGGGGACAGCTGTGCAAAAAGGACTAAAATGTCACTAATCTAGACAATCCAGACTGGAGGGAAAAAGCAAACAGCTCCAAAACCATGTCTCTTAAAGTGAAACTGATGTTGGAAGACAATTTCCTGTGGGTATTTTACATTTCTGCACACTGTTATAAGCAGAGGCACTGATTGCCTCCTCTATTCCAGACTGTATTTCCAAGGATACAGAAAAGTCTTTAAAGAGGGAGTTTCTCCCTCTGAAGCAAAGAGCAAGGATGCTTATTGATCAATCTGGGCGATTCAGATTCTCTACAGTCAGGATTCCCACTAAAAATGTATCTGACTATGTGTAGGTATCACCTAACCCTCTTCACATCACACCAAGAAAACTAAGGCTTCAGGTACCACCTCAGTCCAAAAATATGTTGTATCTTGTATTAAATTGCGCAAAAGATTTAAAAAGACGTATCTCCAAACAAAAGAAAGCAAAGGTCAATAAGTACAGGAAAAGACGCTCAACATCAGCCGGGGACATGCCTGTAAGCTTCAGCTTATGAAGTGGCCGGGGCCAGGGATCGCGGTTCAAGTTCCGCCTGGGGCCTGTAGCGAGACCTAGTTCCTAGTTCCAAAAAATTAGCTGGGCGTGGTGGCGCGTGCCTGTAATCCCAAATACCTGGGAAGCTGAGGCTGGGGATTGTTTGAGTCTGTGGTACTCCGGGCAACGAGAACCTGTGGTTCCACGGGCAAAAACAGCGAGACCTAGTCTCAAAAAAAAAAAAGATGCTCAACATCCTTAGCTACAATAGAAAAATATAAATCAATACTACAAAAAGACACCCACCCGCTAAGAAGGTGATAATCTAACAGTCTGGAATGCTCATACAAATGTAAATGTAAAATCAGTTCCACAAATGGTGACAAAAATAGTTACCACAAGACTCAGCATTCCATTCTCAGATGCCTGGAGACATCGCCCATCTCCAGGAACTTTCTGTATACATAAAATCCTGTAACTGTAGAAAACATTTTTATGGTTAAGTCCCCACTGCAGCAGAGGCTGTTGGTTGACACTAGGCCAATTTAAGGAAATCAGACATCTCTGAAACAAGCAATATTTTAAACACAAGAATTAAAGAGCTATGAATTCAAAGAAAGATGTTTTACAGCCAATAAGAAAGACAATATAAACGGGCCTTATGTAGGACAATTTGAGCATCAAAATACGTCATGATAAAAAAAAAGGTTGTTACCCACTGAATAAAGCTTATGAAGAATGGGATAAATGCAGTCAAAGTATCTTCCCATGAGGTATTTATTTATTTATTTATTTATTT
>PVHY01011296.1:0-48499 GCA_004024945.1 Uropsilus gracilis | reverse complement strand
CACTTTTTCCTAACATTCCACCTTTGCGTGATGTCTCTGTGTGGACTGTGTATTAAGCCCTGAGGACAAGGAAACTACAGAAAACTGGGTGAAGGTTGGGAGCAGGGGTTTGGCAGGGTCTGGCAGCTGCGAAAGGCTGAGTTTGGGGAGGTGAATCCTAGTGGCAGGAGTCAAGGTTGGTGGCTCTAGCTGGGCCTTGTTGCTTTTTCTTTTGTTGTCAGTGGCTTGCCTGTGGCTGACTGTGGCGGACTGCAGAGGTTTCTCATTTCAAGAAGGCTTTCTTCCACAGCTTTGGCAAACTTGGTAGAAGAGGTCTCCTTGCAGCCATGAAAGCTGGAGATGCAGAAAAGGATGCTCTCTGGCTGGGGGTTGTAGCAGGCGCCATACCCATTGGGCACCACAGGACCATAGCAGCAGAACATCTCCATGGTTGTGGGCACCTGGAGGAGAGGACAGATTAGAAGCTGGGATGCAGGGCTTTCCAACAACCTGGGGCCTCGATGGGCTATTTGCTTCTCTGATTATTTTCCACCTGGGTGTTTGACTGAATTAACCAAATCAACCAATTGCTTCAGCATGGATGGCCACAGTCAGAGTCGTAAAAACAAAGCCATCGAGCTGCATGACATCAGAAGGAGAGGGGCCATAAGGCACTCCCCGGTGTGAAATCATCTCTACACGTGGAGTCGGAAGCTCCCAGAGTAAACTGGTGCTGGGTCTCAGCCTGAGTCTTTCCTTCACCTGGGGGCTGTTTATGGCACCAAGGCAATCAGGGTAATTTACTAAATGGTACCCCGATGGCACCCAACAGTTAGATGACTTCCCAGAGGGAGTAATTTATGAACTGGAGGAAGTCTGGCCCATCTTCTCCGTCGATTTTCCCCACATCCTTAATTACTGTCAGTATTGCTTGACTGGTCTGATTTTCTCCCCACAGCCTGGCCACGCACAATTACCCAGCGGTGGGTGTTTCAAAGACCGCTATCAACTGGAGTTTTAGTTATGCACCTAATGTTTCAAACTCAGAGCACCAAGATTTTGTAATCTGGATCACAAACGAAGAAAATGTGCTTCTGAAGATATTTTAAGCCATAAGAGTTCATTTCCAGATTAAAAAAAAAAAAAAGCCAGCCACCTCACCCCAAATGAGTTTTATTGGTTACCCGAGGGAGAAAATAGAATGCATTCCTGGGCCAGTGCAGGGCAGGTCTGCTTTAGGCCCACAGGTTCCTGGCACTGTGTGCTTGGGCCTTCAGAGATGACACTGGCCATTTTAATGGGGCAGAACAAACCATTAGTCTTGCTAATAGAGTCATCTCATTGTCAGATAAATTTGCCGTGCAACAGCCGAAGGCCATAAAGCCGTTCCAGAGCATTTTTTGCCCATGGATGGTTTCCTGAAGAATTTATGTTGTGTTCTGCCCTCATTTATTCACGTCTGCAAGCTCACCGCCGTAATGAGAAAATCAAATTACTGAGTGGGCTTTTATCCTCAAACACAACTTTGTCAGCCCCTTTTATTGCCCATGTCCAGCCTTGCACAGATGAGGTGGAGTTTTAGTAAATTGATCATGGGGAGGAGGGATTTTCTCTCCAAAATTGCTGCTTGCCTCTAATGGATTTCATTCCATCTTTGTGACATTGGTCCTACAACAGACTGCGCCTGAAACCTGCTGGCTGGCAGCTCATCTCCTGCCGTTGGTCCCATGGCTCTTGGCCATAATGGCTGTGGCCTGTCTGGAAGACTCTGTCCACACCAGACCCTGGGCCGGGCTTTCCCTTAATATCATTGAATCTAGTCGTCACTAGATGCTAGGATGTCATCCTACACTTGTTTGATCTGAGTCACCACAGTGGAACACCTGCAGTTCCAGGTGTTGAAAAGTAGTAAACAGCATGGTTACCACATCAGAATGGGGCCTTCCCATCAGGCTCCGCCTCCACCAAGGGAAGTCTGCATCTACTCCCATTTACAAGATGGGGAAACCAGGGTTCTGAGAGCACCTAGATCATTTTGCCAAAGGTTATGTAGCTCATAAGAAGCAGGGCCCATACTTGGCTGACTCCAAGCAGTGGGCCCTTTAGAAAGTGGGATCTTTAGAAAACGTATTGGTCACACCTAGTGGCCACTCGGCTGATGGCCATGCTTGGATTCTACCTGGCTGGTGGAGAGGACAAACTGGTTGCTCATCAGGTATGTTTCATCTGTGAACATCTCAGGTGGTTCCTTGCACACATCCCGAGCCAACTCCCGAAGCCCCAGCAGGTGGTTGTCAATGGCCATCCCTGTTATAGCCTGGACAGTGGGGGACAAAGAATAGGAAATGTGATGTAGCTCCCATGTGTCTTCCCCACCCCCTCTCTAGTCCACTTGCTAATGGCAGTTCCAGTGGCCTTGGCTTGGTGCTGCCTGCTGATGATATGTGCACATGGCCACCCAGGAATGACCTATTGGCCATAGTCTCCTTGGACACTTGGGCATGTCAGCATGCAGTTGGTGAGTGGAGAGCAAGTTGGGTTCCCATGCAAGGACAACTGAGTCAAAGCCCCACCCCTTCGGGAGCTGTTGTCCCTGCTGACCTGCACTTGTACAGCTACTCGGCCCTCTGAGTGAAGGGGTGGTCTGGCAGGCCACCCCAGTACCTTCTCAGGCAAGGGAGGAGGGAAGAGGAGTACCTTCTCGGGGAAGGGAGGAGGCAAGGGAGGAGGATGGGTGCTGGGTCCAAGGACTGCTGGGCAGACTCTCACTTGTGTCAACACTTTATCTTCCAGAGGAAGCCCAAGGACTGGAGGATAGAGGGCATTAAGTTCTGTTTCTGAATTTGCTATGATTTTATGGACCCAGAATCAATCCAGCTAAACTGTTTTCATAATCTAAAAAATTATTTTGAGACAGGAAGCAGGTATCTTGGCAGCAGCCAGGTGACATTTTCAATGGGAAAGCTTATTGAATGAAAAAAGTGTTCTTTCTTTTTATCACACACACACAACTCAGCAAAAGATCATAATAGTGGGGGTTCCAGAATTTCTGGTAGGAGCAGCTCAGGGTTGGTGATGTGGCTGGGAGTGGGGCCAGCAGCTTCTCTGGGCATTTCTCTCATTTGTGGCTGCAGTGTATATGCATGGTATTTTCCTTGGATTTCATGTTTATTTGGGGCAACTTTGGAGGCTGATGAAGACATTGGGATCACCTGTGGCTTATCATGATGACTTTTGGGTCAACATCAGGGTACCTGTGAGTAACAGCTGGGGATTTCACAGCTATGGAAGTTGGCCACTCAGCTGTCAAAACCCCACATGGAAGGAAACCTCTCATCTCAATGACCTTCATTCAGGCTTACAAGGCACGTTTTGGAATTGACAGTTATTCTCTTTCAGTTGAGAATGAATGCATAAAGATGACTCCAAACCCCAGTCTCTCCAAAGACACCTAATTATAGGCTGGAGAGATATGTTATGCAACCACAGCTCACCTTTGTCATGCCCCATTAGAGAAAAACTATTTGCCCATTGATAAAGTAAAACACACTCTAATTTCTCTGGTTGCTTTTGTTTACCTGCTGGTTGGTATAGACTGATAGAAACAACTACTCTGTAGCGGTCAATCACCCCTTTTCACTGACTCTGAACTCACTAGCAACAGTGCCTCTTTAACAGATTGCCTGGACTAAAGCCAGGAGTCATGATGAGTACAATGATGCATCATTTGGTCTTCTGTTTGTTCAGGGTATCTTAACTGAGTGCCTACTGTGTGTCACAGGCTGCTGTGTGCTGGAGTGACAATAGAGAGCAAAGTGGTCATAGACTCAGCCCTTGTGGAGCCTTTCTGAACAAAGTTATGATCATAAGCTGAGGTAAGTGCAAGGAAGGAAAAGCATAATGATCTGTGACAGGAGATCTGGACCATATTAGCTCCTCTGGAATTTTCCAAATATACCTACCAGATAGCTGGAGGATTCTTTCTCATCCCATCTTTTACCCTTCACAGCCAACCAGGCACCAGATTTACCTATAAAGCTCTTTGTATCTCTCTTCTCCCCCTTCCCTCTTATTTACTTGTTTTCATCAACTTTAAAAATAGTTAACATAACAGAACCCTGTGGCAATGCTTTGGAAGGTATTGCCCTAAAATTTTTGTTAAAATTCTCAAATTATCAAAGTTTTAACACTTTATTTAAATACTTTATTTATTGATATAAAATTTATCTATAAAACACCCAGATAAGCCAAAGGTTTATGTCACCTTCCAGCACTGCTTCCCACTCTTCTGAGGCAGCTGCTTGTAACTTTTTAAACTATTTTTTAATTTAATTTTTAGATGGCTATTTCTGCATTTTTCAGTATATCTGTTAATATTTTAATATATTAATATATTTCAGTATATCTGTTCAGTATAATCTGTTATTACAGAAGATAAAATTTTGCTTCTTTTACCCCCCATTTCCTTAAATACACTTCTACTCTCCCATTCTCCTAATAGTTATTTTTAACTCTTTATTTTTATTATCATTCACTGTTTTTCATGATTACAACTTGGCAAATATTCATAGCTGAATACTGTAGTGTATTATGAAGGATTTCATTCCTTATTCATTTTCCCCCTAAAATGGACAATAGTAGTTTTTCTTCTTGCTTTGCTTTCTATGTATCTATTACTAATTGATTCCTAAACCCCTTGCCAGAAATGTAAAAGTTCCCTCAATACATTAAAAATATCCAGTAACTGGTGAATTTCATATCTTCTTTACTTCTTGCTCTGCTCTGGACTGATTGCTCTGTAGGACTGTTGAACGACTCTTAAGATTGCCCTTTATTATCATCCTTTTTCTCTGTCTCTTGTGTTGAATCTTCTGATTTTGAGAGCCTGTGACTTCCTCTTTTATATTTTATTTTCTTACTTTAGCAGTCTAGTTCCTCCAACGACTTTACAAAAATGAGTACTAAATAAGTACAAAAATTGATCTTATTTTAAAATACATGTATGTATATACATATATGCATGTGTTTGTGTTTATACATGCATATAGATGTATCTTGATAATAGTTCCCTCATACTTTGAAGAACATTATTTCACTCACTTTTCAGTGATGCTGTTGAGTTCAATTGCATTTTTATTCTTGATCTTTGTATTAGTTATTTTTTCTCTCTAAGGAATTTTAGGATCTCCTCTTTGCCCTTAGTGTTGTGAAATATCCCTAGTATGAGCATTTTTCATCCATTAGGAGAGATTAAAATGGATACTTTTAAAATGGAAACTCATGTCCTTCTATTCTAGGAAAATTTCTTGAATTATTTTGTGGTCCATATTCTTCAACCATCCCACCCACTGCTCTAGTTCAGTTGTTATACTGGTTCTCTCTTAATATTATATAGGTTCCTAATTAGTGTCACTTCTTATTGGCAGACACCCCCTTCCTCCAACCAGTCCTTTCTGGTTACCAGAGTAAGCTTGGTGATAGGAAAACCACCATTGTGAGTTCCTGCTCTTCTGTCTTTCCAAGCTGCACATAATTAAACTGCTTTCCTTTTCCTCCAGCATGTCTTAATTATTTAAGACTTGCCTTTATTCATGCTCTTCTTTCTGGGCTTTCCTTCTCCTTATGTCCAATAACAAGTGCCTTTTCATCCTTCAAGTCTCATTAAGTACTACTTCTGGAAGTCTACCTGGCCCTCCCTAGCAGAGAAGTATGCTTGCTTCTCTGTGCTCATTACTTCCCCCAAGAGATTGGATTTATCATATATGGGCTGCTTTTCCCAACAGCTTAGTAAATTCCTTAAGGATGGGACTTCCTTTTTTTTTTTTATTTCCTAATACCTGGCCTGGTATAAAGCAGGAAAACAGAAACTACCCAACGACTACATGAAACTGAACTTGGATTTCCCACAAATCAAACACTTAACTATCTAGGTGATGTGAGGGACTTTGTAGCTGAATTAAAGAAAAGTCTACACTGAGTAGTTCTAAAAATCAGATATCTATTATACTTGCTTTCAGGTAGATGGAGTGAAATTCAGTTAACTCCTATTTATAGATTATATATTTCTTCCAAGATTGTATCAGAATGATTTGCAATTAGTATATGGATCACAAGCCCAAATAATAGATTATCTTGTTATTTACATGCAAATGATGGCTTTGCAGTGTAAACAAATAAATTACTGCCTTGAAGGAGGGAAACATTTGTGTTACAATTTTGATTTTACTATTAATTTTCAACAAAGATCTTATTTATTCACAATTCAAATGAATATACAGATAATCACAAGGCAAAAACTAGTCCCAGGTAGGAATTGATACTATCTTATCTTTGAGTGTCCCAGACGTATAAGCCAAGACCAGGCACCATCCTCTTGAATCTGACATCCTTTGTTGTATAAACTGTAAAGTGCTATGCATATTTGGTGCTAATAATGTCATAATTATTTTGTTGTGTTTTTGTGAAGAATGTGCAAAGGGGGGGTAGTGAGTGGGGAGGGTTTGGGGGAGTGTGGCATGCTACCTAAGTCTAAAAATCAGATAAAGGAGGCACTGAGGGATGGAGTGGTCTTGCCAAGTCCCCAGGCAGCTGCAGTTGGTGGCCCAGCTCTCACCCAGGAGAGTTATGTGCTTGGAGGGTTTGTTCTCAGGCCCAGCTCTGGCCTCAGAGTGCTCATGGCATGAGCTCGAGAGCAGAGGTGCTGAGTCACTCACCATGACTGTGTATTGGGTCTGGGCGCCAATGGCATCCTTCAGGAGCTGAAGCTTCTCTGAATCCTGCGGACACACCAAAGATGTGGCACACAGGCCCAGAGAGGTAATCAGTGAAGGACAGAGTCAGGATTGAGCAGACAGTCCACAGCTGCCCCATTGACCAGCTCGGGAGGCCTCAGGCACAGCAGGACTTACCGGCAAGGCAGCCTGGTAGTCAGTGACGGCTTTCACAAAACTCAGAGCCTCTGGAGTCGCTGACCGAATGTTGTCCACTCGCCCCTCCTGGAATCGACGGATGGATGCGCTCTCATAGGTGGGCACAAGCCTCCTGTGGAGCCTGCATGGAGTGAAGGATGAATGGCCAACTCAAGGTTGTAAACATGGAAAGAAAAATGGCCTCATAGGCTTAATTTTTACAGTCCCGACTTGACTTGGCATAGTATTTCATTTTAATGTTAATAGAATTCTAGAGGAGGTTTTCTAAAGATGAATGCCTGGGAGTCTCTAATAGGAGGAACTGTGTACACTTTCCTACACTGGTGACACTACACAGACATAAAATAAAGAAGTGACTGGTAACTAAAAAAAAAAACAAAAAAAAAACAAAACCCCAATCTAGTGAGAAACCTAGACTTTTCTACACGACCCAACGAATATTTGATTAATAGCACAGAATGGAATAATTGTGTAATTAATCATTCATCCCCTGGAGGGAATCCCATTTTATTTAAAACAATTCAAGTGTGACCTATAGATCAAGGGGGGTTGGGGGATCCTTGGTGGTTATGGATAAGACTGCTGTATGGGTCCACCTGTCCAGGGGCAGCTGGGCTTCCATCAGACCATGGGCATCATGTCTGTGCCCTTCTTCCCTGGTGTCTGTGAAAGGACCAGCAGCACCAGTCTCCCCACCATCCAGGGCAAGTTTCTTTCTTAGGAACATGGACTGAATGAGCATCCCTAGGTCTATCTGGCTGGTGCACACCTTTCTCACTAGTCAGTGAAGTTCTTGTTGTTGGAGATGGGTGGAAAGACTCAGAGAGGGACAGTAACAGTCCAGTCACGCAGCAAGCCACAACCCTTTATCGCAGTCTACAGGGCACATCTCTCTTGCAGAGGTAAGGGTGGAGGGGGGTCTGGGAGAGGGAAATAAAGTCTGATTTAACACGGTACTGGGCACTACGTTGCTAGGCAAGGAAGTAAATAAACTTCTTGTTCATTTATGACCCATTTCCCGAACTTTGACCAGGAGTTCATTTCTTGTTTCTCTATGTCACCTCCCCCGTCCCCTCCCTGCCATGCACAAAAGTATATGCCATCACTGGCTGGTCAATTATCATCCCCAATAGAGGGAGCTTTTGAGTTTCTATTAAATCTGGAAGCAGATTTTTAAAATGTTTGTTACAGCCTAGACTCTGAAGAATGTTCTCCATGGGAAGCAGATCTTATTTTGAGTGTTTAATAAGCTCAGAAACCCCTGGCCACAATTAGTGACAATAAAAATTACTGGAGGGTAGAAGGCAGTTGCTTTGTACAACCCCTCTCCACTTGGGATGAGGCTTGGAAGTGCTGGCCAGGTAGTATCCCCAGTCATGACTCCAGAACTGATCTCATGACCCATTTCAACCATGTGCCTGTATCAGAATGGCATGGATTCCAGATAACAGGTCCTGCCACAACCAGATGCTGGTGTGCCCAGGTGACAGGCACAGTCCTCATCTGGGGTGACATCAGCCTCCTCCAAGGAGTCCTGACAGGACACATGCTCCACTCTATGAGTTATGAGCAGCCTTCTGGGGATGCAGGGATCTGGGATGCTGTGTCCACACAAGTGCCGCCTGGTCATTAGTGCTATGTCCTTTATGACCCTCCTGTACTACCCTCCTGGGAAGTACAGACCCTAGGTCACTTTGTAAACCTCTTGGGTAGTACAAACCAAAAGTTGGTGCTGTTGGGGTGTAGCTTTATCTATTGCCTATGCCAGTTTGTAAGCTGTCTCTGGGTATAGCCCTACCTATTGCCCATGCCAGCTTGTAAGCTGTTTCTTGTGGAATGCAGGATTCATCAGGATCATTTCTGTCTTGAGGAAGATGAATTTGCATTTTAGTTATAGCCTCCTGTCAAGACCAGTTGAACTCCCTATCCTATTTTCAACCCTTATTTCCCTCTCCCAACTCAGCTACCTCTGGAGAGATTTTTCTGAACCTCAGGCCTAACCATGCCACCCTGTAGAGCTTACCTGTAGAAGGCCAGCTGCAAGGCCACCTGAATGAAGGCATCTGGGCTACACTTCTGCTTCTTAATGAAGGTTTTCCCATAGCTGTCAAACTTATAAACAGTGAAGTCGAGATTCTTTACTATTCTGTGGAAGAAAAAAAAAAGATGCTTTTTGCATGCAAAACAATTCATACCCACAGTTTAAGCAAGTTTCTCAAGCTTATTCTATGTGCTAGTGCTCAAAAGTCAAGGACACAGTTCTGTCTTCCAGGAACACATTAGAGGGCCAGAGACAGGCCTTGACATATGGAGGTGGAAGAGGGTACGTGGGACCTGGCTTACTCTGAGCTGAACATGAGGCTTGGCCAGACAGGATGGCAGCCTAGCTGGGACAGGGAGCATGAGAAATACTTACATGGGGAGGGAGAACATTTCCCACAAGCAAAATTCCTAGAAGCCTATTGCCCACAGAGGTAGGCCTAAAAGAGACCATTCATTTGACTTGATTTAGGGGAGGTGTGTTTGGAATACTGTGGATTCTTTTAGCATCCTGGCCATCCTGCTAGACCCAGCAAACCCTCTTTGTCCAGAGAAAAACCCATATCTCAAGTTGTTAGCACTGTTTCCTCCTGGGACTCATCCCTGTTGTGCTGTGGGAAGCAAGGCCTGGTGCCCCATCACTAGTCACGGGCACCCCAAGAAGGACTGCTCATTCCAGAAACTGCTGCTACTGAGCATCCCAAGACACACCCAGGTATTTCTCCCTAGAAATCATTATCAGGGTAACAGGAAGAGTCCCTGAGTGTGTCGAGATCCACCAGACCTCCCCCCACCTCAGTACTGACCAGTCTCCTTCATAATGAATTTGGGGTGTGGAGTGACTGCCCACTGGGGTAACATTTAGCAAGGTCCACACCATCTGCTACGCCCCAGCAGCAACCCTCATCCCCCACTAACAGGACTGTATGCTCCCTGCCTGCCCCTCCTTAAATTGTTCTTCCTGTCTCATGTGAGCTCAGCACTTGAGCCTGTGCCAGGTTCTGGGGACTGGAGCAACTCACTCCTCAGTCTGGCCTATTGACCCATTGTTCCTGAGCTCATAGTCACCATGGCTACCTGGAATCCTCTTGTCCAAGCAAGTTCTACCCTCTCAGACGACCTACCTGATTTCATGGTAGCTCTGGATCCCTGAGGTTCCTCCTGCCTTCCCATCCACAGACCTCAACTGACTCTCCTTATTCTCCAGCAAGGGAACTGGGGCTTTGGGATCACATGGGTCCTGGATTGAATGTCTACATGTCCATTTGGTTATTATTTAGGTAAATGACAAGGACTCTAAAGAATTATTCAAACAAGTTAGGATGACCTTAAATAATGTCTTTAACCCTAGAACTAAATGAAACATTAGTAACTGTAGTTGAGATTAGAGTAGAAGCCTTATCTCTACAGGAAACCAGTCAACAAGATTAATTATTTTACAGAAACAGTTTTCAGTCCTGAGAATTGATTGGTTCAATGAAGAGCTGTGTTCGATTTTTGGAGGTAATCCTTTAGATGGGTTTTAAAGTTTATTTTTTTTTATTGTGTAAGCAGTAGGAGGCATCTTTATGGAAAACAAGACCCATGAGTATTTATAATTAAATGCCAAACAGTTCCAATCCTCAAGACCTATGCCCCTTCCAACTTAAAACAGCCAAGGTGGTCAACAGCTCCAGATTCTTCAGGATTAGGAAATGTATAAATTTTAAGGGGGGATTTTATTTATTTATTTATTTTTAATTTATATATGTTTCACATCATTAGTTCTTCCAGACGCTAAGACAATGAGAGGGAAAAACTTACCTAATCTTTTCTGGATACTTGCTTTTATAGACACAGCAGATGCTGGAGATTTATTAATTAATTATAAGCTGAGGACCAATGCCTGTTTGAGTTGGAAACACAAATGCAGAAGGGGGGGAGGTACCCAAGAAAGAGCACACCAACAGAAATTCAAAACTCCAGAAAATCCTCCTCATGCTCAATGAACGACCCTCCCTCTCACTACCCAGGGAACTCCAGCCAAGTCCACATCTATTTTTGTGCCCCAACCTCCTTTCAGTCCCCAACTGTAAGGTCTTTGTTCTCAATCTGGTCCCCAAAATCTATAAAGCCTCATCCCCTTTCTTACTCAGGGTGATAGATTTCATTCTAACTTCTATCTTCTTGCTAAGAAATTCACAATACAGCTTTTTTTCTTGCTCAGGATCCTGGTATAGTAATCTGGCCTTTACACAGCATGGCCATTGCCCTATAAAATACTCATTGGCACGATGCCCTATTGGCCCACCTCTGTCAGTGCCTCCCCTTCCCACGTCCCGTTAGGGCCTGAACTACCCCCCTCCTTTTGGAAAAAAGGACCTTGAACTGTCAGGTCACAGCGTAAATTCATACATTGAAATAACTTGGATTCAAATGACCTATTCAAACTAGTTTTTCATCATCAGGGGGTGATTTTTCCACCTTGACTTTGCTCAGTCAGGTGAAACCCTTGGAAAAAAAAAAACTCCATGTTTGCATTTTATGGAAATGATGGATACTTCTGCAAGGTTATTTCCCCGAGAATATAACTCCCCTCTAGTTTGACTGCATTTCCATGAGGGGGTGAGGGCAAAGATAGGTAGGTTGGAACTTAATGAGAGAGGCAAAGGAGCTAAGGTTCTGAGGGGACTTCCAGGGTGCCTCATCAGCCATGGTGAACAGGGGTGGGGGAAATTGGAGTGACCCCTGGATCATTATCCCACAGGAGATATAAGTAAGGCTTCTTACTGTTGAAGTTTTTCTGCAGAAGAGGCTAAGAGACCTTGAATTTCTGGGGAGCACTTCCAGCGCAGCCTCCTGGGGGCTGGCAGCTCACTGACAGAGTCTGCTCGGACCAGCTTCTTGCTGCTTTTCAGCCTGCAGACATAGAAAGGTGACCTTCTGAGACCCTGCCAGTGGAGTGCTTTATCCCTCTACAGTCATCTTAGCCTTTGGAGCTCCAGAAGAATGACTATCCTCTCAACCCGTTGTTCAGATGAACAGACAGAGGCTCAGAAGGGCCATGCAAATTAGTAAGTGGCAAAGCCAGCATTCCATCCAGTCTTAGAACTCGGTATTTTAGCCATTTTTTCCTGTTTGACTACATTACAGCATTCATACACTTGGAGAGATATTGAAGAAGCAAAATTGTGTTGTGTTCACAGGATTGACTTGGGTTTCAATGACCCTAAAAAGTTCCTAAATCATGGAAGAGATTTAGATGCAAAGTGAAGACTTTAGGAGAGAATAAGGAAAATTGTGAATGGAGGAAGGAACCGATGAGCCCCCATCTGGCTAGCTTAGAGGTTAGGAAGAAAGATCCAGTTGGAGTGGGAGCAGTGCAGCCCGATCCCAGAGAAGTGAGAGGTATTGTTTTGGGCTTCCCTGGGCCAAAGTAGAAGTTCCTTTTTAGCTAAGAAATCTTAGCCAAGGTTCTTCCTAACTGCCCTAAAGCAGATGCCCAGTCTGCCCTATCTATGCATGGCACGTAAAGTGCATACAGTCTTATTCAAGCTGGGTATTAAGTTCATCTTTTGCTAAGATGCTGCCTAGACTACACAGCCCCTCCCCACCCCAGTGGTCACCTGAGTTTTCCCCACCTCCCTGGGTGGCCACTGTGCCGTCTGGCTTTGCATTCATGGCTGCCCCACCATCCAGACTCACATGTGTTGGAGCAGGTGCTCTGTGCACTGCACCAGGACGATGCCATCGAAGGGGGAGTGTTCACACACCACGCCACAGGTGCCATCCCGGCCCACTACAAACTGCAACGAGGAAGAGAGGTGAGGGATACCCAGAAGAGTTGCATTTTGGACCAGTCCTTGGGCTCCATGCCAGATACCCTGAAGTCTCTCAGGGAAACTACTCTTCCAATCATAACAACTGCCTTAAAAGAGCACCGCACACAACTGCCATGGTCTGAGCACAGAGGAGTGTCTCCAGCAGCTCCAAACTGTGTAACCTTCTTCTTATGCTCTATGTAGTGAGGGGACCCTGAGCTTCCCAGCCCCACAGTCCAGGGATTCCTAAGAGCTCAGGCTGAGGCTATGCATGCTCTCCCCAGGCCAGCTCCTTCCACTTCTCTTGGTCCTGTTTCCCTGTCAGTTGTATACAGGACCGCCATGCTGTTCTGCATTGTGTGATTGTGTGTCTGATGAACACGGTGTTTGGCCACCACTGATTTTATCCCCAGGATCTAGACCAGTATCCACCCCCCGTAGGCACTCAATAATTTTGTTGAACAGGTAAATGAAAAGCACTGATCCAATTTGGATGCTGTGTAGAAATAAAGAAATAAAATACTCTGTGATGGGAGTGAAATACAGTAGCACTGAGTGAAATATAGTAGCACTGTATTTCACTGGGGTCCCCCTTCAATTGCTGCCTGGGCTTTAAGTCAAGGCAAGAATTCCAATTCTCTGTTGCCACCTGCTAGCTTGAAGAGCTTCCACCAGACAATTCTCTGACTTCAGTTTGCTCTCATTTAAAATGGATCCAATAAGGCCCAGTTCACAGAATTGAAAAGAGGGCTAGGAAAGGTCCATAGGAACTTGAGGGTTACTTATGATTTTTTAAAAAATAACTACAAAGGCTATATTCAGTTGACTTGGGAAAAAAAGAAGATACTCAATACACAAAAGCACTAAGAGAAAATATAAGAAGGATGCAATTTGAATCTTAAAGGTAGAGGGGCAACTTTTAATCTATCTCAGCACAACATCACACTTGGGAGATACCAGCTATTGAAATCTCCACCAAAGCCGCACCTAGGGCACTATTATAGGCAGCACACATCTGAGCTGGCATTCTCCATGACTTCCCCAGTCTCTCAGTGTACCAGTGGCCTGAATCTTTACTCGTTCCACAGAGTTGTTCTCAAAAATGCTTCCCTTAGAAGCTCTTTTCTCTCCCGCCTTGTATGCCCTGCCTTTATGACCTGAGTCTAACTCTTGATCCTTTCAATTCAGGTCCCTGAGGTCTTTGACTTCTCCAGCTCACCCAATGATCTGTCCCACCTGGAAAGGAGCCCAGAGGTCAGTACAGCCAGCCCTGTGAAGCAGGAGGGGAAGGCTGTGTTGATTCATGCATTAGCATGTTTCTGTCACTGTCACTAAAAAAAAAAAAGAGGGAAATGGTACCTTTTAAAAACCACTACTAAGGCTTGCTATGTTTCAGGGCCTGTACAGCTATTATATCATTTCATTCCTACAGCTGCTCCATGAAAGATTACAAGTCATTAGCACCACTGGTAGAGGGTAAAACAGCCAGCACAGCAGCAAGAGAAGTCATCAGAAAGAGCAGAATCAATATTGGAACCAATAAAAAGGATAACCTGCAGAAGTAGGGAACAGAACAAGAGAAAAATGCGATGTTGCCTGGAAATGCTTCTCAGTGTGAGCGATGCTGTTCCAAAACACAGAGATCATTTGGCTGCGGCTTAACATGGTCATTGTGAAATAGCGGTGGCTTTCAAAATAAGCAAGATTAGGTTCAGGATCGGCATGTTGGGGTAGAAAGAAAAGAGGAGTGGGACTGAGTGACCCAACTCTGACTTCGTCTCCATCTGCCTGACTATTTTCTTCAGGTCAAAGTAAATGTTGCTTTCTGGGCCGATGTCATCAGAGTGAAATGCATATGAATTATTTTCTTTTGTTTTATGACTTCACACCCATGGAGATGCTGGGCTGTTCAACTCCTGGCATGAGGGTGGGGGGAGGGGGAATGTGTCGAAAAGGCTAGGCCAGGGTGGTGGACATTCAGAAAATCTCGCATGCTGAACGTGTTGAAGATTTGTTCAGCGCAGTCCCTGGCATGCCCCCACCTTACATTGTGTGATGAGAGATGAGGAGTGAACCCCAGATCGACCCTGAGGATTGCCCACTCCAGCCAAGCATAGGTTGCAGGAAGCGCAAGGAGTTTGAGGTGGGTTTGGCCACCTGAGAAGAGTTTTGGCCAGTCCAGGAGCTGACACCAGTCACTCTTGTGTGCAGCATCCAGGGCAGCAGTGGACCTGCCAGGCACAAACGCATGCTCTTGCAGGGCTGCCTGGGGGAGGCTTACCTGCAGGGACTTGTCGTACCAGCGGTTCGCCCCATTCTTGCTGCAGCCTCCACCGTGAAGGAGCTGGAGCGCCCTGTTAGTGTCACTGAGCTCCACCCCGCCTGGGGCATCCAGGCACACCAGGCAGATGCAGCGCTCGATCATGTCCAGTGAGTCCCGGTTGGTGGAGTCTGCAGGGCAGCAAGCAAGGTCTTCGCACCTGTCCAGCCCAGGCCTGGGGTGCCCTCGCAGAGCCCCACATGCCACAAGCAGACAAAACACAAAGATGCCCAGATCTCAAGCCAGAACTGACCTCTCCCTCCACCCCACAGCATGTGGGCTGTAAGGTCAGTCACTGTCCTGAGTGTCTATGCTCATGGTAAGGACCAGCTCCCTCTCAGGCGCCCTGAAGAGCCCTACCCTCCAGCTGCAGCCAATTTTGCCCTTGGGTGTACGGCCATGGTCCTACCTGCTAGATTGAAAGCAGCTGGCGTGTCCTTCCCCATGGACATTGGACCCTCAGGCTAGTTCACACCAGGTAGGAGCTTCCCCTCCCTTTCCATGGTGCCCCCCTCTGGTACCCCGGAGCCACAGCTGGCACATAGACACATTTATGTGCATGCGCTACAGTTTTTACATGCGAGTTCATGAAATTTTTCAGTCAGTTTCATGTGAAAATCTGAAGTAAGGAGGTAAGAGTGCTTTTCTCCCTCACCCCTACTGCCACACAATTGTTACAGCACTAAAGGCAGCCTGCTCCCTCCTTACCAGCAGCTGTCCACTGGGGCCATCAGGACAAGTGGAACTCATCAGGAAAACAGACTTAAAAGCCATTGCGTTGTTCAGATGTATCCCCAAGGGAGCTTGACTTCTCTGTGGGGGGCACTGGGCACGGGTTCTTCCTGGAATAGATCTTGGCTGGACAGGAGGGCTGTCCCTGCAGCTTCCTCGCCTGAACACAGAAAGGTTCACAAAGCCTGTCCAGCAGGACTTCATTGCAGCTGTGCTTGGTGCTGCTATGCCTGTCTCCCAATTTGGGGTTTTTGTTGTGTGAACTTTATTCTTCTCTTATATACTCCTCATCCCCTATGGGTCTTCAGGACCCAGTGGTGAGGGCTATGCATCACCCAAAGATTCTGACCTCTAGGCTGGATGCTGTAATAGGATAACATTCAGGGTTACCCCAGCCCCAGGATGTTGTGGGTATGGGACGATGATGAGGTGCATGGTATTTGAAGGTGAGGGAGTATTTTGTCGCATAGATTATTAGCAGCATTCTTTTTTTTTTTATTAGTAGTATTCTTAACACCTCTTCCCCTTATAGTCATTGAATACCTGTTTGGCACATGGACAACCAATTACATATCCCAGCTCGCCAATTCTGTCAACAAGATCTAGAAAGACAGCTTGCAAGAAATCTAACAAGTGTTCTTTGTCTTTGTTTCCACCTTCCTCCATGCTGCTGCTTCTATCAGAGCTGTGATATCTGGAGCTGCAGCCTCATCATGGACCGTGAGGATGGGGCCACACCCTCCCAATGAGGTGGAAGACCCCTAGTCACCAGGTGTCAACTCTACGTGGCTCACTATTATTATACATGGCAGGCAGAAACCTTTGTTTCTCTTAAGTCTCTGTTATTTTGGGTTTTCTGTCACAGGTTGCAGACTCTAATCCTAACTTATACCATCTGCTTGTGTTGGGTTCACATCTTTACACTGCAGGTATAGTTAGGGCTGAGAATCTGCATCATGGATGTGCCACAATTCTCAGTCTTTAATTTGACCTTCTGTATCCCTGAAGGTATTCAAGTTCAAGGCCCCTATCTAGAAGGCTGTTAGTTTGTCAGAGGGAAATATCCTGGGGCCGAGAATCCTTCCAAGATGGCATTCAGACATCTTCCTGCTCCCTCTTATCTCACCATCAAGGCATGGGGAGGCTTTGGCCAAGCCTGGGTCAGGTGCAAATGGGCATAGAGGAGGAGAAAAGCAAGTCATGAGGGAGATTACAATATGGGAAAAGGTTCTGAGAGCTGGAGAGTAGAGTTCCAGGCTCATGGATGGAGTTTGTGGGTGAGCAGATTTTTCCCACCCCTTCTGGTTTGACCACCCCCACCCCAGCTATGGGCAAAGGCATGCAGGATTGTTGCAAGGCTGGTAGTTATAGAAAGGTAATGCTATTTACAAACCTTTGTTGAGCAACTACTATGTTCCAGGTATCAACTCATGTTGGTGAATATGAGCTAGATATTATTATCATCATCATTCATAGGTGAGGAGCAGAAAAGCTAAATGTTTTACCAAAGGCTATGGAGGATGTGGATCCTGATCCTAGATTTCTATTTCCAAAGCCCGTGGAACATGAGTGGTAGGTCTGGGAATGTGAATTTCACTTAGTAACACTAGGGAGCCACTAAAGGATCTTGGGCAGAGGTTGGGCAGGAATCTAGGATTCCTGACTGCCTGAAAGGGCATGGTCCTAGGAGCCAGCCTAGGGGTCATAGGCAGTTAGTAGGCAACTTGGCTCTGTAGGCTAGGCCTCAGTGGCTCTGGAAACCCAGGCTTGGTAACTGCTTACACCAACTGCATAGCCTCAGAGTCAGTGTGGAATTAACAACTCAACTCCTCAGGAAACTTGAAATACACCTGTCAGCCGGAAATTGGAGAACAGGACTGATGCACTGGGCAGGAGAGTGGAGGCTAGGCATACTCCTAGGTTAGAAGACTGGCAACAAAAAAGGAGAGTTTTCCAGGTACCCCTGCCTCTGCTACTTCCAGGCAGGAGAGCAGGACCCCTGAGGTGGGGCTTAGCCATCACCACTGCCTGCTGGTTGCACAGGGTCCTGGAGCTCAACACTGACTACCAGGAACCAGGTGCTGGCTCATTAGACAGAGTGAAATGGGAGTAGGCAAGCAGAGCTGGATGCCAGGTGGCCTTGCAAATGAACTCTGTGCGTGCAAGCAGCTGATCGGTCAAATGTTGACAAGTTTATCATGTAAGGCAGAAAATGAACTATGTCCAAAATCACCCACTATGACTCTGGCCCCAAATGTAATGGAAACATGGGGCGGTGGGCTGGAGGCACACGGCAGGTGCCGTTTGTCTTGTGACAGCCTCGTCGAGCACCATGGAGGTTCCTTTAATGTGGTAAATCCATCTTCCTCAAGGAGGCTCTGCTTAATAGTGAAAAGCTGGAATTGAGTAATAGGGGGAGCTTTCTCTACCACCCACACCCAGGGAGTTGATGGCTTTGGCCATGTAGAAATTCCAGAGGCCATGTGACCTTGAAGGGATCTGGAGCTTCTGTTAGAGGTTGGGAGCTCATAGACTGTGACTAAGGTTGGCAGAGATGGAATAAACAGCTCCTATGCATCTAGAAGCAACAGTGCAGAACTCTCATGTGCGCCTTCCAACACACTCACCTGTGCACATGTGTACACAAACGCAGAAAGATACTTGCCTTCTTTGATTTGTTGCCTGAGAACTTGGCACAAACCAGGTTCCTCTTGCCTTCCCATCCTCCCCTACATGGCCCAGGGAGGTGGAGGTGTTAGTGCTATTAAACATTGACATTTTCACGGGAGCATCCATCTTTTCTAGATGAAGGGAGTCTATCTCCTTTTGGAAGGAAAAGCTACCATCACACATTCCATATTCCTCCCTAGTCTATGGCCTTTAGGGTGATCTTTATGTTCTCTGTCCTCAGAGGCTATGAAAGTCCCATTAAAATATTTCTTGTGTAAATAAACTTGATTCACAGAGATGAGAACCACTTTGACTTAGTTTCAAAAGCCCCCTTTAAAGAGCTGAAGAGAAAGAACTGCTTGTAGGAAGATCAAGTGGACTTTTCCCTATTCTTGCCACAAAACCCTCACCATTAGATTTAAATAAACACAAGATGACTGAAAGATGGAGTGAGCAGGCATACCTGGCATGGACCTCATGGAGATCTCCCCGACTGCAGTGGACTGAGAGATGTCCTCTCTCCCCTGAAATTCATATGCTGAAGGCCTAACTCCCCTCTGTGACAGTAGTAAAAGACAGAACCTTCTTTGAAAGGTAAATAAGGTTGCATGAAGCCATAAACTGGGGCCCTAAACCAGTAGGACTGTGGTCCTTTGAATAAAAGAAACCAAAGATGAACAGAGTTAAGGCCAGAAAGGTGAGAAGGAGGCTGTCAGCCAGAGAGAGAGGCCTTATGAGAAACCAAGGCCAGCAACCTTTATTTTGGACTCCTAACCTCCAGAGCTGCAAGAACTAAATTCCTGTTGTTGCTGTTGTTTGCTGAGACTAGGTCTCACTATGTTGCCTGGGGAAGAACCCATGGACTCAAACGATCCCCAGCCTCCCAGGTAGCTGGGATTACAGGTGCATACCACCACATCCAGCTATTTTTTTAGAGCCTAGGTCTTGCTATGTTGCCCGGGATATTCTCAAACCCTCAGACTCTAGCAATCCCTGGCTCCAGCCTCCCAGCGCTTGGATTATAGGCGTGTGCCACTGCGCTCGGCTTAAATTCCTGTTGTTTAAGTCCCCAGTGACTGACATTTTGTTATGGGAACCCTAACAAACTAACAGACTGGGTTTTCTTTTATACCTGAAATATCCCAAACATGGAGCTAACGTAGCCAACAACATAAAAACACATATGAATATGTAAAACAAAATCCTGCTCTCTCTTGCCAAATGAAGCAGAAAGGGGCAAACAAGCAAGACAAAAAGCTTTTAGATAACTTCCTTTCCCCTTGCCAAAAAAAGTGAGCTGTGGAGCCTACATGTCTGTACCGGAGCATCTCAGCCTCTTGTATCAGAGAGGGCATGTCTCATATAGAAGTTGGAACTTCTCAGTAATCTCCTTACCCCATTCTGGATACCAGTTCAGTGCATCTTGCTTTTATATCTCCTTTCTTTCTAAATTATTTCTTCATCTTTCTTAAGTTTGCTTCTTTCAACTAAAAAAAAAAGAAGCTGGGGCCTCCATCTGCATTTGGAGGTAACTATCATGCTAGTTACCACCCTTCCCCAAATATCAATAGAAACCCTATGAGGAGCTTCAATTCCCACACTCCCCCTGACACTAGGAGAATCAGGGAGGCCAGGGAGGCCAAAATAGGTGATACAAGTAGCCTAGACTCTACCCATACCTGGTTGTAACAAGGCAGCACTTGTATCACAGGAAGCTTAATGAAGCTATCACTGCTTACACATGATATTATACATAGAACAATCCTAAAGTCTCCATAAAAAAAACTGAAAGCTATTAGTAATAGTCAGTGAATATAGCAAAGTGGCAGTTTACAAAATCAGCATATAAAAATTCAAAGCATTTTTATATATAATGAATGAAGAGAATAAAATTTCCATTTGTAATAGCTCCAAAAGAATTAAATACCACAAAATTTACCTAAATAAGGAGATGAAGGGCCTACATAATGAGAGACTACAGGCTTTATTAGAGTGCTTAGTGCCACAAGGAATTGAAAAGACATCTAATACTGAAGGATGAGAAGAAACAATATAATCAAAAATGACCAACCTGCTTAAAGCTATGTATACATTCAACATAACCCCCAACAAAATACAAATAAGATTTTCCAAAGAAATTGAAAACTATTAATTTTATATGAACCACAAAATACTTTGAATAGCAAAAGCAATCCAGAGAAAAAAGATAGAGAAATGTTGTGTTAACTGATTTCAAACTTTGCTATAAAGCTACAGTTTTAAAACCAATATGGTATCAGCACAAAAACAGATGAACTAGGCTAAGGGAATAGAATTGAAAACCCAGAAATAAATCTATGCACACATCATTACTTAATCTATGATATCTGTTAAATGGAATAAGAAATGACAATCTCCTTAATAAATGGTATTGAAAAAACTGGAAGACCATTTTAAAATGATGAAATTGAATTATACTCTTAACTCCACACACAAAAGTAAATTCCAAATACACTAAAAGATTTAGATTGTACTTACAACAGCAAAGCATATAGAAGGAAACAACAGTGATATGTTCTATGACATTAGTAATTTATATATTTTTTGAAACTTAACCCACATGGGAAGGGAAATAAAGGCAAAAATAAATAATTGCAATTACCACAAAGAAAATATAAAAAAATTAAAAAGACAACCTACTGAATAAAGACATCTGATTTTGTTTTCCCTAAAAGGATGACTAGATAGTTTCCCCCTAAAGAAGGAAAAATATTAAAAAAGGAATGTTAGAACATTAAGAGGAACAATAGAATAAAAATCCTAGTAAATAAAATTTCTCTCTTTTAGTTTTTAAAACTATTTTATGAAGGAGGCAAAAAATCCTAATATTGCCTGATGTAGTTCCAAATTTAAAGAGGAAATAGTTAAGACAAAATTGGGGAGTAAAAGGAATTAAAAAGTGTTAAACTTTCTATACTTCATAAGAGCTGGTAATATTTCAATACCAGTAGACTATGATAAATTATGTATATATGAGGTTATATGTATAGAAACTACACACAGACACAATACTATACAAAGACACTAAAAATAAAACTATAGATCAATTAAGATGGTATTCTAAAAATAAGTGCCAATAACCCACAAGAAAGCAGGTAAACAGCCGGGCACAGTGACAAGTGCTTGTAAGCGACAGTTTATGGAGTCATGGCGAGGTCTGGGTATCTCGGTTCCAGTCCCGCCAGAGGCAACACAGAGAGACCTAGTCCCAAAAAATAGCTGGGCGTGGTGGCATGCACCTGTAATCCTAGCTACCTGAGAAGTTGAGGCTGGGATTGCTTGAGTCAGTGGTACCACAGGCAATGTGAGCCTGTGGTTCCATGAGCAAAATTAGTGAGACCTAGTCTCCAAAAAGAAAGAAAGAAATCAGGAAAACAAGAATTGAAAAACAGGAAAAATCCACAATGGCGGTATTAAACCCTAGCATATTGATAGCCAAATTGACAGAAACCAACATAGATTAAAAGACAAGTGCAAGCTATATGCTACCTATAACAAACTCACATGAATATGCTGATACAGAAGCAAAAGGGAAAAGACTTATCAAGCAAACACTAATCAAAAGAAAGTAGATATAGTAAACATCAGAAAAACAACAAAAAAGTACCAGAAACCTAGAAGACAGTACACAAAAATAAAAGGGTCAGTCAAGAAGACAGAACTCTCCTAAATGTGTATATACCAAGCATGCCACAAAAATGTAGCAAAAACCGACAGAATTGAAGGGAGAAATAGACAAATCCATAGTTGTATTTGAAGGCTTCAACACCCTCTCTTAATAATTGATGGAACAGCTAACTAGAAATTCAGCAAGGATATAGAAAAATTCAATGACACCATCAATCAACTGACTATAATGAACATTAATAGAACATTCCACCCAACTGTTGTAGCAGCAGAATACACTTTCTTTACAGGAATACATGAAATGTATGTCAAGGTAAGTCATATTCTAGGCTATAACACACCATCAACAGATTGAAAATTATCAAAATCATACAAAATGTGTTCTTAAACCACTGGGATCAGAGTTAAAAACTAGTAATTGAAAACTAACAGGGAAATGTCTAAATATTTGGAAACCAAACAACACTTCAAAAAAATTTAAAAATCCATGGATCAAAGAATAACTGGTAAAGAAAAATTTAAAGATATATTGAAATGAATGAAAATAAAAATATACACGCCATAGCAAAATTGATGAGACATAGCTAAAACATTGCTGAGAGGGAAACGCATAGTAGTAAATGCTTACATTAGAAAGAGGGAAAGTCTTAAATGAATAAATAGAAGCTCTCACCTCAAGAACCTAGAAAAAAAAGAGAACAAAATAAATCCAAAGCAAACAGGAGTAAGGGAATGAAACCAGAAATCAATGAAATTGAAAGCAGAATAAAAAAAGAAACACAACAAAAGAAACCTGGTTCTTTCAAAACATCAATCAAATCTCTAGCAACACTAATAAAAAAAGCAAGAGAAAGGGAAAAACATGTTATGTGGAATGAAACAAGGGTATCACTGCAGATGCTGTAGCGTCCAAAGGATAATAAGGAAATATTATGAACTACTCGACAGACGTAAATTTGACAACTTAAATGGACCAGCCCCATGAGAAGTATAAATCACCACAATGCACCAACTATGAAGCAGGTATTATGAGTAATCCTTTAAGTATTAAGGAAATTCAATTTGCAAGTTTTTAAACTCATGAAAAAGTGGTTTCACTGGAGAGTTCTGCTAAATATTTAAGAAAGAATTAACACCAACTCACACAGTTTCTTCCAGAAAATATAAGAAGAGGGAACACTTTCCCATTCATTTTACAAAGCCACTGGAGAGGTGGGCTGTGTGGGGGCGACTCTGGGGGATGCCAAGGGGACCTTTGTGGTGATGGGAATGTTCTGTGTCTTCACTGTATGGAAGATCCTGGTTGCTTTATGCCTTGCAATTTTGCAAAATATTAGCATTGAGGAGGGAAGGATACACAAGCTATTTCTTACAACTGCATATGCATCTTCAGTTATCCCCAAAACAAGCTTAATCTAATTTTTGTTTAAAAAGAACTCAAGAGCTATGTATTTCTCTTTCTTCAGGGCTCTACCCATCTTTCCCTTCAAGATATAAAGAACTAGCATAGTTCCAAATCAGACTTCAGCTAGCAAGTAGAGAACATTAGAAGACAGATAAAATATCTCCCAGCTGTATTGTACCCCAGCTATTACTGGGGTCCCCATGAGATGAAAACTGAGGGCCTGAGCAAAGGCAACCAGTGAGGAGTGCAAGAATGGTGGCTACACTGTGTGCACACAGATATGTGCTATTTGGGGGTCCAGGAGAAAGCAAAGTTGCATCACAGAGCCACTAAGATTTAGGGTTCCATGAAAGGAGAAGCCACAGCCACTGTCACTGACCACATGGGTAGGACCTCATTTAGCAAGTGCCATTTTCAGCCCACCAAGTTTTTCCAAAGAAGAGGTGGACCTTGGGTAAAGCATCCCTGGAGAGTTGTCCTCAAATCTAATAAGAGTTCTCATTTAGCAAACTCTCTGCACCAGGTACCAGGCACCAGGCCACCTTCCTTCAACCCCTCCCTGTCCCCTCAGTCCTACCCAAGGGATAGGACTGTCACTGAACCCAGGCTTTCCCGAGTTTCTGCCTCTGGATGCTCTGGCCCATAAAAGCCTTCATGCCTCTGCCATGGGAGAGAGACATTGACCCCAGCACCCTACCCCAACCCCCACCCCAGAGAGAAAACAGTATTCAGGCTCAAGCTCCCAGGAGGTATTTCTGGGCCAATTAAATCAGAGATGCTGTTATTGCTAATGTGTAATTGGTTTTAAAATCATCAGACTTTCCTGGCTCTGGATGACAATATTTAAATAGCAAAATGCCCCACCCCGAGTGGTTCTGGTAAACCATGACCGAGGCTTTCTGCAGACACGGCTGCCTTCTGTCAGTTCCCTCCTTGAAAGCAGTGGCTCAGCTCTAATTGGCTGCTGGGGATAAATATTTACGAGACTGTGTAAACGGAGGCATCTGCCTCCGAAGTCTGTTCTCAGGATCTCCACAGCAGCACCCAGGAAAGCCAGTGGGCTCCGGAGGAGGGGGGGCTCTCAGAGCTAGCCATCTTTTTCCTACAAATTGACAAGCCCTGTAGTCTTCCAGACTCAGGGCCGAATGTCTAATTAAATTTTCAGACCAGGAAAACGGTGTTGGTTCCTCCTGGGTTCAGGAAGGCCACAGCTTCGAGGCTAGCAGGGAGGGAGGTCCTGAAAGAGGTGCACAGCCCTCTTGAGGCCCACCCTGTTTGCTTGACCCTGCGGATCTCGGTTTCAGGAGGTGCATGCCTAGGGCTGCACCAGCAGCACCACTCACTGCCTCTCGGATGGCGACCATCTCAGCTTGTGCAAGGTAGACTCTGCTCTTTGGGGAAGGAAGCCCCAGCTCACCAGCTATGATGAAGACTGAAGACCTAAGGTCATGAGGGACAGAAAGCATCCTGGATGTGGCCCAGCACAAAGGGGCCACCATGCACAGTGGCTGCTAAGATCTGAATAAGTGGGTCTCAGCCTGGGCTGCACAGGAGGGTGCTTAAAAAATATATCTATTCCTTGGCCTTACTCCTGTCCCCTGGAAAACCTCTGGGATCCAGGAATCTAGTTTTGGGTTTTGTTTTGTTTTGTTTTTTTAAGAGGAAAGTCTAGGTGATCCTGATACCACTGGTCAGCCCTGGTCACATTGACCTCACATACTTAGCTTTAGCTTCAAGTCCATCTTGGTATAGAAGCCCTTCTGACTATGACAGGCAGAGGGATGAGGCCCCAAAACCCCTCACTAGCCTTTTGAGACATTCCTTTTTTGGGGGGGGTTTTGTTTGTTTGTTTGTTTTGAGACTAGGTCTTCCTATTTTTGCCTGTGGAACCGCAGGCTCTTGTTGCCCGGGGTACCACAGACTCAAGCAATCCCCAGCCTCAGCTTCCCAGGTAGCTGGATTACAGGCACGCGCCACCACGCCCAGCTATTTTTTTGGAACTAGGTCTCGCTACGGGCCCCAGGCAGGACTCGAACCACGATCCCTAAGCCCCGGCCACTTCATAGGCTGAAGCTTACAAGCACGAGCCACCGTGCCCGGCCCCATTCTTTGGTTTTATCCTATCCATTGTTATCCTGACAACTCTGCTTGTTCTGGTCAACTCTGCCAGACTACTGGGGGGTGGTAAGTGGGGGGGGGCAGGAAATAGAAGATAGGATGGGGGTGGGAGGGAAGAGGTAGACAATCCCAGTGGGTCTCATAGTCCTCAGCACCCAGCACCTTAGGAGCACACTCAGCATTGGATGTGGTTGATCAGGCTGTCAACAGATGACAATTCACGCACTCTTCCTGCACTGAGCTCTCTGTGTCCATGTGTGAGGAGTTCGTGGGGGTGTGCAGACAGGAGGCACAGAGCAAGGGCACAGCCTTTGTGGCAGACAAAGCAGACTTCACTGCTGATGGCTGTGCCACACTGGACCCTGATGAGCTTCACCCTGTCAATATCCTGGCAGAAGGTTGGCTGGGCACCTGGGGAGCTCACGGAAGGGAGCCTTTGGGGTTCGGTGGAGGATTAAGGGCTTTTTCTGGAAGGAGGGACAGTTAATGAAATCAGCTGCCCCTCCCATTCTCAATTGATCGAGAATTTAGGGTCATATTTTACCTAAACTCATGCTCCTTAGTCCATACCTCCAGCACAGCAAGAGGAACTCAGTTTGGCTGAGGTCTCCTACAGAAGTGCCTGCTGAAGCCCAGTGGCATTGATTGCTACCAACATCTCAGCGAGCAAGGCAGGGACCTTTGGACTTCAGCTGAGGTTCTCTGGAAATCTCAACCCATTCCACTGCATTGTGATACAGTTGCAAACCAGAGGGAACTCCATCCACCTGCACCCCTCTCCCCCAACCACAGACAGATATGCAATGAACTAGGAGAGTGACTTCTGAAAAGTTAGAAGATCTGAGTGAAATCTGTGCAATGATACCATCATTCCTGGGTCTCAATGACATTCCCATGCTCCTCTCATCTACTCCTGGTAGATTCAGCCCCCTTCTTCCCTGTCTTCAGCCTTCCTGAACCCTTCAGGCCTGACTTCAGGTGGCTGTCCTTGCATTTTTAACCTCCTCTCCTTCTGTACCAGTTGGAAGGCAGCACCCTCTGAGGGGCCCACTTCCCTCTGCCCTTTGTAGGCTGACAGTTGTTTTGCATCACACTTATGACCCCAGGCCAGGGCTGGGTGGGGTAGGTGGCTTCTTCTTCCCTATTCCCCTAACATTCTTCTGGACCTCCTTCTCCCGTCCCCTTTGGACCTGCAGTTATTAGACTTTGTATCCCTATCAAGCCCACTCTTGCTGTGACCCACTATCTCTGCATACTCCCCATCATGGAGATCTGGGCTTCCCACTCACTTCTCAATACTCCAATCACCATCCTGGCAGCTTGAGTATCAGTGGGGATGACTCAGTCCATGGGCCACCCCCAACTTTGACACTCTGACTTGAGTACCCGCTCCCACAATCATACCTGGGGGTTACCACTCCTGGGGAGCCCCTCACTCTAATTACACTCTATTTTCTGGTTCACATCTCTGTCACCCCCCCTCTACTGCCACCTGTGTCACTTTATTGACACTTCTAAAATCCATGGGCCTATTGCCTATCTCCGCAATCCACCATCCACCTCTCTTTCTCTCTTTCCCTTCCCTCTGGTTAGGAGCTGAATTTTATCTTCCCTAAATTCTTAAGATGAAGTCCTAATAAACCCAATACATCTGAATCTGACTGGGTTTAGAGGTGGGGTCTTTATAGAGGCGACTGAGATACATGGAGATCATGAGGGTAGGCCCTGTGTTCTGATAAGCAGAGGAGATGAGGACAGACACGCACAGAGGGAACACCATGTGAAGATGCAGGGAGAAGACTGCCATCCACCAGCCAAGGAGAGAGGCTTCTGGAGAAACCAACCCTACTATACCTGCAGCCCATGTTGTTCAAGCCACTTAGTGTGGTGCTTTGTTCTGACAGCCCAGGCTGACTAATACACCTCACCCCCCCCATTCAGATCTGGATATGGCAACCACTGCCCTGTTCCCCCTCACCCCGGGTTATCTGCCCCAACCTTGGCTTGTCAGTGACCTGAGGAGCTGATGTTGGGGGAGGGGGGATAGTTACAAAAGAATGCTAATTAGTTTCACCTAAAGTATAGGACCCCGAGTCTTCAATTATGAGCTCAACACAGTCCCTAAATCTTATCAAGTTTCTTAAATTCTCCTCACTTTCCCAGAGGATATTTCAAACATTCCCTTGTGTCCTCAGAAGACATCCCTGCCTCTCTCAGCTCCTGGCAGTAGCTCTGCTGACCTGAGACCAGAAGCCACCAGTAGGGAATCTCCTCGTACTTCCGTCACCACAGCCACTGTTCCATGAGTCTTGGCCCCAGTTTCTGTTTTCTGCACTAACGAAAGTTCTCTGATTCTCTGGGTTCCATTTCCTTTTTCCTTTCCAAAAATCCTACCCTTCCTTTTCTCTCCTCTTCGAGAACAATTGCTTTTATGAAATTACTACCATGCACTGGTCTACACAGAACCATACACTTTTCTCTCCCATTAAAAACACTTCCCTTGACCCCCATCTTCCAGCAACTCTCCATATTTCTGGAGGGATAAATGTCTGAAAGCAATCATCTCTACTGATTCCACTCTCTGGCTGTCCTATCAACCTTTATTCCATCGGCATACAACTAAGGTTCTTACTATTCAGTCTGTCCTTTGGGAAGGTGACCCACGACTTACGGTTGCCAAACCCGAGTCTCCTCCCTGTCCCAGTCTTCCCTGAGTTCTCATCAGCAGTCTGTGTGGCTACCTGTTCTTCCCATCTCTCTTAGTCCTTTGTACTTGGTTTTTCTCTAGTCTCCGCACGCTGGTCTTTCACAATCCCTTTTGCATGTTTCTTTACCTGACCTCTAAGGCCTCATTCTTCTGCTTCTAGATGATCTCACCCAGATTCATGACTTTAAATATCACTTATGTGCTGATGCCTCTCAAATTTATTCCCCTGTCCTGACCTCTCTCTTGAGCTCCAGACACATCTATCTAACTTGACACCTCCTCTTAGATGACTCAAGCCTTCATGTGTCTAACATACTTGAAGGGGTTTCTTTCCTCTGTAGCCGCTTTCTCAACCAGGTTTCCATCTCGGTGAGTAGTACCATCATCTATCCAGTTGCTCAAATAAAAAACCTAGGAATGTTTCTCATTTCCTTTCCTTCCTGTTGCATCTACGTTGAAATATATCTGTCTTTTTTCTATCCATCTTCACTCTCAACTGTAGCCCATACTGCTGTAATATTTCACTCCTACACTGAAATCGGGTCCTGAGTGGTTTCCCTTCTGTGGGAAGAGACTGGTCTGTGGAGGAGGGGTTTCCTGTTGTGCAGATGACAATGTCAGTGCTAACTGGATTAATTGGATTTCCAAAGGGAAGGCTCGTGCAAGCTCTCTCCTTTAAACAGCACTCCCATTCAGAAAGCCAGATCAAGGGCCATTAACAAATTAATTCCGATTAACACAGCTCAAGCACTTAGCCTTCAAGGCCATCCTCGTTGGTCCTGCGGGGAGACTGTTTGGCTCTGGCCTGCTAATAAAGTAGAAACTGCACTGGAAGCAGAGGCGATGATTCTGATGCCTGCCTCTGTCCCTGGAGGGGAGAAGAGCGGGATTTGATTACACCATGCTCTCCTTAGGGAATTAATTCACTTTCAAATGATAAGTTATTAATTCCCTAGCTCAGTGTTTAGGTCTGTGAGAACAGGGTCAGCTCTCACATCTTCCATGACCCATGCTGCCTTTGACCTAGGTAGGAGCAGGTATTCTGCAGGTGCTCAATAGCTGAATGAAAGAATAAGTAATTAGTTGATGGGAATTAAGTCTAGGGCCTTAGAATAATGATCTTTAAAGATAATGATCTTTAATTATTTTATTTAACAACCATAACTGGCTTCTGCAGTGTTTGGCACAGGAGATTCAGGAGTAAAACCAAAGACAGGGTCCTGTTCTCTGGGACTGTATGGTTGGGGGAGGAGGACAGATAATCATATCAATCAAACAAGTGAAACACTGACTTCAAACATAATCGGGAGGAGAAAACAGGACACACCTGACACATTGTGGTGGGGGGGAGGGGTGAGAATGCCTAAAGAGGACCTGCATAATCACACCTGAGCTGAGCCCCAGATAGCACAAGGAGCCAGCCTGTCCTGGAGGAGAACTTTTGAGAGAGGGACACCTGCAAATGCCCTCACTATGTGGGAAGGGCCATCATTGTTGGCCAGGCTGTTCTGCTTATGCTACCACAGCAGGGCAGACACACTCCTGTGGGGCTGCTCTGCTTGTGACCCACAGTTGGTCTAACTGTTTGGATGCTTCCGTCCCTGCTGCTGCCTTCTTCTCATCGCAGGGCCTTGCTCAAGTCTCACCTCTTCCGATGAAACCTTTCAAAGGTTCCCTAATTGGAAGGGCCCCCTCCCCTCTCTGAAATCCAGGAAGACTCCTTTGACACCTGCTGTCTCTGATGTCACTCAGGAGTTGACCCAGCATGCCCATGAACTTGAATTTCCTCCACCATGTCCTCTCCTCCCTACTTCTTTATTGAGAGGGCTTCATCTTCTATGTCCCTTACACTCCCCAGGATGAGCCTGTGGTCCTGAGCTTATGGACACATGAAATCAGAATGGATTCCTGGTTAAATGAAAGCCGTGGAGCAGATGGAGGCTCAGGAAAGGTTGGTCTCTCATTCCAGAACATCTAATGTTGGCAAGAATGGAAGACTATCCATCCAGTTCCTACAACTAGGGTTGGTTTTGAACTGGGAAGGTTGTTTCCAAAACAATGACTTAAAAATATTTAGACTATTATCAGCTTTCTTATGGGAAATCTTGAAAACATTCATAAGAGCAACAACCAGCCAGAGGCTTAAGATCATCTTGAAGATGAAAAGTTTAGGGTAGAGAAATCACATGAAGGAAGCACCAACCATCCCCCGACAGGCAGATTCCATCTCACAGCTCACCTAGAGACTCAGAACTCTTAACCAAGTACCATCTCTGCCCACCAGTAAAACACAGCAGCTTAACTGCAGCCAGCCTTCCTCCATCTCCAAGCCTTTCCTCTCCCAGTTTCCCCAACACCTCAGAATTCCAGTGCTGATCAGCTTCAGTGAGAAAGCTAGAATATTGTCGTACAAAGTACAAGGGTACAAAAGGTACCTTTGATGCCAAGGCTCCTTGGTAGACAGGAGGACTTGTGGTCCTGAGTTGGAGGGAGGCCTGAGCTCCCCATGCTATGGCAAATGGGGATGAGGCTGTGGCGCCATACCCTGAGGAAGGAAAGCAATGTGCATGAGGATGAGATGGATGTGGAGACGCACTGGGCACTGCTGCTAACCTTTCACGAGGACCGTCCTGGCCTCGGCCCACTCGCTCCTCCCGTCTGACGTCAGCAGGCCGATTGGAGGCAAACGTTCATCCTCGTTGGAAGCCATTTTGACTATCTTTCTCAACTGAGTGAACAGATCCCCCTCACTGAGACGGCGGAAATTAATGACAACATCCAAGACAAAGAACTGTGGGGGAAACAGGTCAGATACGTCACTCTTGACAGCCGCCTAAGGTGCTGGGCCTTCACTGAACCTTCACATATGAACTCAGGACAGGGGGCACTCAGGTCCAAGTTCCCAAGGTATGTGAATGTTCTGAGCAGTCATAATTTGAGGACCAAACCAGTGCTGTTGACTGCGTTTGACTCCAAGCTGGCTCAATGCAAAAAGGCCAGAATGAACCCAGCTAAAAGAAAACTTGTTTTGTGGTCCTTAGTTAATATAAAGCTATTATGCTTGTGGGGAATTGACTATAAACTATATACAAGTTATTGGGAGTTGATGAAAACTGAAAATGTGCATGCCCAATGACTCAGTAATCTACTACGTGAATGCCTTAACCTAAGGCTTAGAGCAATATATGTCTTTGTGCCCTGGGAGACATATAAAGAAATGTACACATCAGCCCTTGTTTGCAAGAACTGGCTAAGTCAAATGTAGTGTACTCAGTGCACATCACTCAGCAGTGAAAAGGAATGGACTAGCTCTAAATACAGGGATGAATCTTATCCACACTGGTGAGTGGAGAAAAAAAGCAAGTCAGTATATCACCAGTAGAGGAAGATTAAAGTGGAAAACAACACATAGAATGTTCTATGCTTGGGAGTGCTCATACACATGTGTGACTGCATGTGCTTTATAAGGCCTATGAGTTGCCATTGGAAAACTTTGAAGCCCAGAGCTTTGGGCTTTCTTATTCTTAAAGTCAAGATTCCTTTTCACTGATTGACATGAGTACTGGTCACACGCCCTGAGCAGCATAGTGTGGCCTTGTTGAGAACATCCCTGAGTGTTTCTGAATGCGACGGAAGCAGTGGGGGGATGGGGCCTGGGAGATTCTGGGTTTGGCTTTTGAATGAAAATGGGAAAAAAAATTCTCATTTTGAGGGTGGCTGCTCGGGGTGTCAGTGGGCTTCAAATCGGGGAATCACCATGCTCAGACAGCAGCCTTTCCCTGAGCTCCCAGCTTAGACTGAAAACATGAGATAAACCCAGGGGGGAAAATTGTGGAACAAATACCAGGGGAATGTCTAAGATGGTAGTCAAGCCTGGGTTTCAGCAGAAACCCATATGAAATATTTATGTGTAGTCTCATTAAATACAATCTGGTGGGTACCAGTAAAGACTTGGGAGCCCTGACGCTCAGCCTGTCTTCTGTCCCCCTTAGGGGCTTTGCTGGTTCCCTGGAACCCAGTTTGAGAACCTGAGCTGCAGGGACTAAAGCATGGCCTTATGGCATCAGTCAGATCTATGTGTTCATCTCACCCTTAACCACCCTTAACCTTAAGCCACTTCACCTGTATAAGTCTCATTTCCTCCTCTGCTGAGCAGATTCCAAGGCACCCTCTGCACCAAGGCACCAATGTTGGATTAGATGAGCATGTGGAACTGCTGAGCCCACAGGCTGGACATGGCGGTCCAGCAGTCAGTCCATAAAGCTGAGTAGCTATTGTGTGTGGTCTCCAGGAAGGAGAGCTGGGTGACTGACTGCAGGTGGGGCACTGAGGCCACACTGGGTCTCATTAGTGGCCCTCCGTCCACCCAGGCAATTCTTTCAATGTGGCCTGACCAGTCAGGGCCAAAAGGGGAGCCCAGTGAAGTCATTCCCAATAGGTGGCTCTCCTTATTCTTGAAAGTCAACCGTGGAGACAAGTGGGACCAACTGGGAGTCCAGAGACCCCAACTCACCACAGGACGCTGGGAAGGGACCGAGCATCCTAGAGAAACGGGAATGGCAGAGCATACGTGTGCCCCTCTAAGAGCCAGGAAGCAAGGGGCAGCTTACCTGGCTGCCACAGGCCACGATGACATGCTCAGGCTCAGGCATGACACTGCTCTTCTGGGCCACCAGCGTGTCCTGGGTGTGGCCAGGGAGCCGGTAGGAGGAGAACAGCCCATAGTATTGCTTCATACAGAGGGGCTGCCCTGACAGCTGGCCCTTGGCACAGTCGGTGGGGATGGAGTGGCTGGAGTGGGGGAGGGAGACAGGGAATCAGAATTGGTCCCTTAATTTGCTACTGTAACTTGATTAGCAAAGCAGAGCACAAGACCCAGACCACAAAAAGATGACAACTGAAAGGCTCAATTCATGTAAGCATGAGAGAGCCTACTTTCTTGGCCCAAGGAAACCCTTGATTTTTCTCCAGTCTCCCAGTTTCCTTATTCTTAACCGCATGCACTGCTGTGCAAGTCTTGCCATCCTAACTCTCTGCGCCTCTGTTCATGCTGGGCTTTCCCTGGCAAACCTTCACCCTGCTCCTGCACTCACTCACCTAATTTGTTTAGAAACTTCCTTCTACTATTTCAAGAGTCTATTTCTTCATTACCTCTTCTAGACGCCTCCTCTGAGTTGAAGGCAGAAAGTCCTCTTTCTCCTGTGCTGTCAACAGGTCCTGTGGGCTTCCTTCCTCTCCTGCCTCCTTCCTGCTCCTCTTCATCTTCTCCTTTTTCTCAGTGCCTGAGACCATTCTGGGTCTCATCAGTGCTCCACAGTCCACCTATACCCTTCCTTCCTCCCTCCCTCCCTTTCTCCTTTCCCCCTCTCCTTCTCTTTCCTCTCTTTGCCCTCCTCTTCTTCGTTCTCCCGCTCTCTCCTTTCTTCCACTTCCTCCATTCCTTCCTTTCAATCAACAAATATTTATTAGCAAGCTCAAGTCTACTTGAGTTTCTTGCTCTGATGGGGCAGAGGTCCTAAGACATGTAGGTGGGGCGCAGACCACAAGTAATAAACTGGAAAACAGGAAGGTTAGGGAGACAAGTAACAAGACGGTGACCAGCAGGAGCCCAAGGAGGTAGGCAGACACCATCTCACTGAGGACCAAACTGAGCTCCTGCCTGAGAATAAGAGGCATTTGCAAGGAGAGGCTGTGAAGAGCTAGCCTTGAGGGCACGGGGTGGGGCATCCCACAGCCCTGTTGCTGGAAGTGTGGGTGTCAGACTGAACCTTAATTACCCACCCATGAGGTAGCGAGATTCAGAAATGCTTGTAGTAACTTGGCAGAATGCCATATCTGTTGAAGTGAATAATACAATGTGATTTCTTTACCTTTGTATCATTTCTGTAGAGTTTCACAAACACTTTACAAATAAAAGATATGCTGATCCTTCACCACACATTTGAAAAACACTGGCCTAAGGTGAAAAGGAAGCCAGTGGGCTGAAGGCAAAGAGAAGGCAGAGATAGAGGAGGCTGTGGGCAGTGGTGAGGTGCCAGGCTCTTCTTGGAAGTCACTCTCCCTCGGAGAATGATTTGACTTGTTTTGCTGTGGTAGTGGCCCTGGGTGTGTGCGGAGAAGGGCTGAAAAAGGTCGTGGGGAGAACAGGAGGGAGGTTTTGAGGCCGATGAGAGAGAGGTGAATTCCGCACCCGAGCACAGATTGAACCAGGCAACATGGCCAGGGAGAAAGAGGAACCATGAACAACCGGTCTTACCAACCTGGACTGTGTCAACACGATTGGAGATGGCAAGACAGGAGTGGGGCTGGGGCCCAGAGGTCCAATGGGGATGCATCAGCATACAACAGCTGGGGGACCCACCAGTTGGGATATCTGGGTGTAGGAAATTGAGTTTGGGACCCAGGAGAAGGAACAAAGTTATGTTTTGTGCTGGTTATGTCTTTTTTTTTTTTGCGTAATAGTCTGAGAACCTTTTGAAAATACTTATTTTCTTTATCTTCCCAGCATCAGTGACATTGAAAAGTGAATGAGTTAAGCATGCAAAGCAGACAACTTGGGCAAATGCTCCAGCATTATGAAACCCTTTGATGTGGGAACCTTGAGCGCCAGTCTGTCAATCAAGCAGGGCTCCAGGGGCAGATCCTGTGCCCTTTCTCTTCCACTGTCCAGATGGGGTAGGGTAAGAAAGGAAGCTCTCTGAAATCACTGTTGTAGCCTCCACAGTAGTGAGTTCTGGAGGGGATAGAGCGTGGCCATTGAGAAAGTGACACCAAAGAGGCAGCACCAGGAGAGAGCAACCTGAAGAACTAGAGACCCCTTGGGCATGGTACAGTGGCCCCAACATTTAGAGAGGAGTCGAGGGGAAGAAGTCTGAGAGTGTTTGGCTCAGAAGTGCATTGTTAACTACTTTGTGCCTAGCTGGGATGGAGGGCTTCATACATCATCTCATAAGACTGTTCAGGGGCCCCACTTGGTGGCCGCTATTACTATTTCCATTTGATGGGCAGGTAAGTGGAGTTAGGAGTGATTACATTCGCCCAAGGTCAACGTATCCTGCTTTGTGGGTGTCTGAATTCACACTCAGGTCCGTGAACGCTGGAGCCTAAGCCTTTGTGTCTGGGGGCCCAAGCCCTCCTCTCCAAAGGGAGCAGTCCTTCCCTGGATGGCCACAGGTCTAAGCCTCTGCTCTGAGCAGGGTAAGATTGAGTTGGATCAAGTTGAAAAGAGAGTGAAATTTGCCACCATTGCCTTCCTTGCCCTGCCACCTCCTGGCTGTGTGACTTTGGATAAGCCACTTAACCTCTCTGAAACTTAGCTACTTTTGCAAAAGACACCTTGGAGCTTTGGGCTCCTCTCTCATCCCATGATGAGACGATGTCCTTATAGTTTCTACCTCTGGGAGCCACAAGTCCTCTGATCCTCTCACTTTCCCCATGTTCCTGGGGAAATTGGGGTTTGACAAGAAGGGGATTTCTCCCCTAAAATCAGTGATTACCCACTGTGCTCATGCAGCTGTCTCCCTCTGCCAGGGACTGTTCGTCCTTTCCTCGAGCTTGGTAGGACTGAAGAACAGGCTCTCACAAAGCAAGGAGTATCTCACGCCAACAGCCCTTCCTTCTCCACCTTCTGGTCTGTCCTCTAGATTTTTGATGCACTAATTCACCACACATAATGGCAGGAGGGGTATTTTAGAGAGATTAAGGAAGGACTGTGTTTACTCGAAGACAAAAAACTGCTAATGTTCAGACTGGCTGGGGCAAAGGTCACCTTGAGGCTGGGGGAAGCACAGAGTGGATGGAATCACCTGCTCTATGACCGAAATGAAGATCCCTGTCCTCTAGGAGCTCCCTGTCTGGGGTGGCAGGGAAGCAAGTGGTGCCTGAGCAGGGCGCTCCCACTATGTATCCCAGGATACACCCAGGCCTACCTGTCCAGTAGGGCCTTGTAGTCAAGCACTCCAGAAATGAGATTGGCTGCAAACCTGCCAAGAGATGAGGCCTTAGTTTTTCCTCTCAGAGGCCCAGATCCAAGCCCCCCCACCCTTCATCCCTTACCCCCCCCCACATACAATCTCTCCAACTTGCTCTCCCCTCCTCTCTCCACCTTCCCTCCTCTCCTTCTTCCTTTCTCCCTATCTTGTTCCTCCATCCTCCTTTCCAAAGGAGTAGTCGATACCAGGTTATCAGGCCAGGAGGGCTAATCACCCGGGGTTCCTGCTTCTCCACCCCCACACTCTCATTTTCTCATGAGCTTTAGACTTAAAATGACCCTGTGCTGAGAAGGGGGGGGGTGCGCAAAGACCCCGGAAGGTGAGTGAGGAGGACCAGGAGGAAGTCAGAGGAGCCAGGGAAGGGGCTGAATGCTCAGGGGTGTGGTTCTTCCTGGACCAGCACCACTGGGGTTTGGAGAAATCCAGTCTCCTGGGAAAAGTCAGTAATTTTTGCTGCTAGTGGAAAGGAAAGCAAGTGTGGGGGGCACCAGAGAACCATGTCATGGGACCATGCCATCTTAACTGTCCATGCGTGGTAAGTCCTGGTTTAACTGCATTGGAAAGAAATTGTCCCCTTGGACACCTTTTGCAGAACTGCTGCTCACCTCTCCACTCACTTCCTTTACCCAGAAAGGCCCTGACTGCAGGGAAGGGGGAAACTACCCCAACTAGCAGGTCAGCTGAGTGGTCTTGGTCAGGGATGAAGGAACTTAGCATCACGGCAGGGTTGGCTCTGATTCTTCTTTTATTTTCCTCTATGACAACTGTCCCTGCACTATAACCCATTTGGGTCTGGGATCTGGGTTTTGCACTCAGAGATTCCTGCAGGGAGACCCTTCTTTCCCACCCACACCCATGTAAATGGCCCTCCAACGTCATCAGCAGGCCCAGAGGCCATTCCAGCAGCTCAGTGAGCTCTGAAATTGCGGCAGATGGCGGAGGCTCTGGCGGCTGTGGCTGATGGAAAGGAGACATTTCAACCCCCTGGAGCCTCCCTTTAGAGCTGGGGGCCTCAGAGGCCCTCTCAACCTCAGGCAGCGTATTCCAAGGAAAAGGATACTGCCCAAAACCTCCTCTCAGGACTCAGCCAGGCCAAGACTGCCATGGGGGCTCCTGGGGGCCTCCTACCCCCGCCTCTTTGGTCCCATTAGAGACCCCATTCAGAGGCAGACCTAATGTTTGTTGCTCACATGTCAACTCACTTCCCCCTGACCTCATGACTTGATGGTTGCTGTCTTGGCTCCATTTGGCCTCAGAAAGCTCAGTCGAGGCACAAGCTTGGCCTTCACCTCTGGGAGTGAAGGCTGGGTCTCTTCCCCCCAGGATAGACACCCAAGCCATGATCTCAGCGCTGTGCCTCACCTGAGCTGGTCATTGGTGTCTTGAAAGTGCTGCTGGGCAAAGATGACGGCTGGACTGGAGTTGACAGGCAGGGCCAGGCGGTTATTAAGATACATGTCATTAAGCCAGTATTCAGACACCTACGGGCAAGGTAGGGAAGGAAGGGGGCCATTCATCCAGACTCCACACTCCATACGCCCTTCCTAACAGGAGCACCGGGCATGTGGAGGGCACCAGTCCCATCCTGGCAGCCTCAGGGGATCAGCGGAACACTCATCGTATCATGCACCTCATTATTCATCCCACAAGCACTGAGCCCCGGTGAGGTGCTGGGATCCATGTGGCCTCTAGTCCAACATGCTTGTCTTCATCTTTGTGTCACACTGCCGCCTTTCTTTCATCCCAGCTTCCAACTGTTTGGTGCACCATCCCCAACCCCCTTCCCCACATCCTGTAGGTGTCCTATTGTTCCTGCCTTTCATCCAGCCCTGACCTCTATCTCCTGCTGCCCCGTTCTTGCCCCCTATCTGTTTTCCATCTCTGTCCCCATCTTCCCCACCCCTGTGTCCGCTCTGTCCTCCATCTCTATTCCCTGTTTCTCCACCATCACTCCATCTCTACCCCCATCTGTGCCCATTCTATCTCCCATCCCACATCTGGTCTGTACCTCACCCTTACACTATACTGCTTTCACCCTGTGCCCTCATTTGCCCCATCTTTGTCACTCACCTGCCCTTTTTCTAAAACTTCCTGTCTCCATGTCTGCTTCTTACCCCTGCCCCACAGGTCCCTTGCCAGCCTCCTCCCAGCAACGCTTACCCAGTTGGCTGTCTTTGCCTGTCGCTCAAGGAGCTTTTGCTGCAGGGTCTCGCCAAGGCCACCAGGGGCCCCAAACTGCTGCACGATGGCCTGGCTCCTCTTGAACTGCTCCTCTGGCACCAGGTGCTGCATGCACCTCAGGTAAGTGGCCAGAGTCTGTTGCAGTGGAGGCACAGGAAGTTTGGGCAGCCCCTAGAAAAGAGGGTTCACCAGTCTTTTTGGGGGCTGTCCTTATATGGGAGTCATGCCTGGCCCCAGGTGGGACATTCTGCCCCATTCTGGTCTCTATTCTGGGACCCATTTGTTTCAGGGCTCAGTTCAGCAGAGTGATGAGCTTAGGTAAAGCAAGTTCCTATTTGCTTTACCTCTTATCCCATTCCTGCCCCAGGAAGGGACAAAGTGCAGAGGAAAAGACCTTGATGCTGGTAGCATATAGACCTGGATTTGTGCCATGACCCTCATGCTGGCCAGAGTGTGATCTTGAGGAAATCACCTTAATTCTGCCTCAATGTACCCTCGATGTATAAAATGAGGTGAATAATGTGTAGCTCTAATCAGAGTGAGAAAATCATGGATATGGAGCTTTTCTCAGGGTACTTGTCAGCCATAAAAAGTTAAGTCTAAGTTGAAATAGTTCTGTTATTGGTATTGTTGGCTATGGATCACTCTTAATCTAGGAATTATTCTCAGTTGGGGCTTCAGAATTCACCTGGTCACTGGACCCAAAGAATGTGACGTTCAGGGAGTCGTCTGACAGGTGTAGGACAGTTTTTGGTGAAGGCATAGTTTATGGCTGCCTGAAAGACCAGAATTTGCAAGCTTTTCCTCGGAAAGGTGACTCACTACCTGGGTTCCTTATTAAATCCCTTCCAGTTATAAAACTCAGGGAGCGTCTTCTATTCCCAATGGGTATGGAATAGGTGGGGAAGAGTGAGGAAATACAATACAAATTTTTCTCTCAATCTCTCCAAGCATCAGCTTCCTCATCCTTGGCATATAAACAATAAGTCTTACCTAAGAGAGGGTACAGAGGATTAAATGAAACAGCTGGTCCCAAGTAAGCATATCATAAAATACCATGCTGTTACTGTTCTTATCCTTCCAGAGGGATTCCAAGAGGAAACCCATCATTTTTGGGGGAACCCTAAAGTGAGGACAGTGTCTGAATAGAATTCCTCAAGTCCTCCTATCTGGGCCCCCCACTTCCCTGTTTACCACCTGTGTTTACCAGGGATCTCACCTGTGTGTTCAACAGTCTTATGGCTAACCTGAGCAGAGACTTTTTAATCCCATTTATAGATGAGGAAACTGAAGCTCAGAGAGTGGAAGACTACTCTGAGGTCACCCAGTAATTTGGTGGCAGGGCTGGGGGCTGCAATCAGGCTTCATTCAACATCTGTTCTGCTCCTTCCTCCTTAATTATTTCCTCCTTTCCTCTTACTCCATCCCCCAGCACCTTTCTTTTTCTTTCTTTATGTAGCTGGCCACATGGGGAAATCAGGACTTTCTAGGTGATTGTTTAAATCTTACAGAGAGCAGGAGTCACCTTCTCTCAAGGGTTTCTACTCTGTGGGATGGTGGGGCAGTGAATGTCCACCTTGGAGTGAAAGCTTTGCTCATGATCTTCTGGGGCTGGTGTTCCCAAGGCAGCCCCGGGCAGACAACCAGCAAGTGTGTGATGAGCATATGAGCATACTGGAACCCTCCACCTGTCTGAGCCTGTCTCTAGAGCACACTCCCCTAGGGGGAAGGCAGAGCATGTCAGTGCCAGCGCTGGGCTTCCTCTGCCCTGAGGAGCACTTGAGGATGGGTCTGGGCAGTGCTCCAGGTTGCCTGGACCATTCCCAGAGAACCAGTCCCCCCACCTCCTACCCAGTCACCCTGGTTCTCTCTTTCTTCTCTCAGGCCTGAGGGTCTGTGTGGTGGTTGGCAGAGCGTGTACCCACAGAAAGAACAGCCCAGCTGGTGGCCTGGGTAAGAGCTTCAGTTGATCTGGATGGCCCCCTGCTAGAAACAGGCCCCCACTTTTGGAGCTCTGCCTGTGTGCTAGGTCTTTAGTCCGGGTCATAATCAGGTGACAGGTAAAAAGGAAGGAGGCACCCATATATCTCAGACCTGTGGGTTCCTCCCCAGACTCTGGGCTTCTGATCCAGGTCTGGGGCCAGAGGCAGGGACTTATGCCACTGAGGAAGTTCTTTGGATCCTGGGATCTGAGGTCAGTGCACCTTCCTAGGAGAATAGCTGTGTAGGTCAGGCCCAGGACCTACAATGGCAACAAGATCTGCTCTGAAGGAAGCCAAGGTCCAATGGGAGGCACAGGCCAGGCAAACACAGAAGAGCTTGTCCATCGCAAAGGTCTGGAGGAAGTGGTGAGCAACTTGATGGGGGAAGCCAGAACGTTCTGATCAGGGATTCAAATGAAGCCTTGGAGTGGGAGGGACAGGAGTCACGGCATGGGGTAAGCCCTCAAAGAGGCAAGTGAGGCAGAGAAACCAACACACAAAAAGCTGGAGATCAGAGGTGTTGCTCTTCCCTCTGGAAGGGGCAGGAAAGAAAGGGGGGATAGCATTGTCTCAAGGGCTGTCCAGGGGGGATAGCTTTGTCTCAAGTCAGTGAGAAAGATGGTGCCTAAGGCCTCAGGACTGAATAAGTGAGGGAGCTGGAGCTGGGGTGTGAAGAGGCTCAGAGGAGGGAATTCAGCCTCAAGCTAGGGCAGTACTTTTGGGAATGGCTCTTGGAGCAAGGGTTGGGGGGCTGAAAAAGGGGAATACCTAACCCAGGTAAGGGCTCTTCTGGCCTTGGGGATAGAAAATGTGATTGCCATCACTCCCTCAATAGCTTCCCGGCCCCTCCCAGCACTGTCAGACAACCCTTGGTTCCTCAAGAGGCTTGGGTCAGAGTCTCATGTCCAGGAGAGTGCAGAGGTGGGGGCCAGTCCCACTCAGGAGTATTCTAGAAGTCAGGGGCCATGAATGGGGAGTGCAGGCATGCTAAAGAGGCATCCAAAAGTCACTCACAGGCTCCTCCTCACTGCTGGAAGTTTTTGCTGCCACCTTATGGGGTGTTTTTTCCAGGATGGGCATTTTGGTGACTGCTGGCTGGGGTCACAGAGGTACAGACCTGGGGACCAAGAAGTGGGGAGGCATCAATACGATCACAGGACCTGCCACAGACATTTCACTTCTCAATCTGACATTTCACCCCATTCCACTCCTGCCCCTTGAGGCCGTGGGGAGGCCTGAGCTGGGCAGTAGTGCACCCAGGCCTTATTGTCCCTACCTCCTGCCCTCCAGAGCAGTCCCCCTTACTCTCTCATCTGTCCTCCAGATCAGCCCCCACCCTTTCCACCTGTCCTCTCTGAGCCTCCAAACAGGAGAAACTATGGCCTGAAATGGGCCTCTAACTGGCATCTGCTACAGAGACTGCCATTCCCATACCCAACTGACCACCGCAGGGCAGCATGTGAAGGAGCCGGGCTGGGCTTGCCCACTCAGAGTCCCCCCAGTATCACTGGCAGAATACTTGCTTGTCTGGGGCCTAGTAGATATGTGCTACTTGGATAAAATCTCTCCTTTCCACTAGATAGTGGGCTTCTCCAGGGCAAGACCATGCCTTCTGTATTCATGCTCGTGGCTTCATTTTCAGAACTCACCAGTGCCTAGTATCCGGTAGGACCAGGAGTGAGGAGCCCAGGAAAAGGAGAGACCGGCTGTGTGCTGAATATGCACAGAGCCCTCAGTGGGCTGGGGTGCAGGAAGCTCGGGGCTGAGTGGGAGCCTGTCTTTGGACTAGGCAGGAAGGACAGTGCCTAAGTCAGGCAGGGACTTATGCAGTGTCTAGTTTGCAGGCTCCCAGAGCAACTGGTATAGGATAGCTGAGGGAGGTAGGACAGGGAAGCTGGGAAGCCCAGGCCCCTAGGGGCTACCTGACACAGCCTGGCGAGAGCTAGATAAATTTGGAAGATGTAGTAGAAATGAGGCAAGAAGAGCAAGAATGTCACTAGAGGCAAAGACCAGATTTTAAGACTAACTACCCTCAGAGACCCTGCAGCATTAGCCTACAGAGGCTCAGGTCCATGATTTCCACTCACTCATCGCTTAATCTCTCCCAAGAACCTAAAGCGGGCTCTTAGCCCATTCCACTACCCCATCCTCCCCCTCCCCCCACCCAGGCAGGCATAGGCCAGCTGGAAGTCGGGCAGGAGGCACAATTGACCCAAGGACAGAACATCCAGAAAAGAGGATGAGCCAAGCGCCAAGGTGGAGGAGACTGGGCCGCCTGGCCTCTTGCGCACCATGCTGGGTTGCCAAGGGGTCCTAGGTCCACCTGTGCAATGAAGCGTAGGGGCTGTCCCCACCTACCACAAAGGAGAAGGGGTGGCCTCCAGGTCAGGGGCTGAGGCTCGCAGAGACAGTGAGGGCAAGGTCAGGTTGGAAAAGATTCCAGAGACAGTACTGCAGAGGCCTCCTCTTGCTCTGTTCCCAGGCCAGTGTCATAGCAGGAAGACACTGGCTAGGCCTCTGAGCCCATGACCTGAAGAGGCACGCAAGATGGCAGTGGGATGGTTTCAGGGAGGTCTGAAGGAGGGAGGTGGTCCCCCAGCCCCCAGCCAGCTCCTCTTCCTTCTTGGCTCTTGGGTCAAGTGCCTTGAAGGTGCTATGCATATCTGCATCATTCTGTCAGTCTGTCCGTATGTCTGTGACCCTCTGATCCTTGGGCATGCTCCTGCCAGCCTGGCTTCTGAAGGCTGCCTGGAGGGGTGTCTGCTTTGCCAGGGAGGCCCAACCCAGCTCAACCCCTGAGAGGAAAGGTTTTTCCACAGCGCTCCAGGGATTCCCTGGGATCCCGCTGGTACTTGTCCCTGAAAGTCCCACGCCCACCTCCCTAACTCCCCACCTCCCCACCTCACACCTCCGCGGGACTCAGAGCGGCAGGTGTGCTCCCCGGCTTCGGGAAGTCGGGTGGAGCGCGGACCCCTCTGAGCACAGAAAGTGCAGGCGTTGGCACTTAGCAGATGGGGTCTAGGAGAAGAGAGAGCTAGAACGTGCAGCCATGGAGCCCTGGGGGCCAAGGCTCCCCAAGCTCTAGCCCAACTTCTCTCCGTCCATCTCCCGGTCCCTCTGCCCCCACTCTACGGGGGGAAACGCCGGAGCCGCAGAGTCCTGCAGCCTCCCGATGCTCCCCCGACGACAGCAGCTTAGAGTACTCAGCAGATCCGGGAGCCCCCTGGTCCCGCGCAGCCACTGGACAGAGCTCCCCCCATCGCGCTCCGCTCCGTGCGCTTCGCTCCCCGCGCGGCGCTCGGCTCCTGCAGCCCAGCCCTTACCTGCTCTCCTCGGCTGGCTCCGCTGCCTGGGCTGCCTCTGCACAGCTCCGAGCGAGACTGGGGCGGGCGAGGGAGCCGGAAGGGATTGGCGTGGGGTGTGGGGAGGGAGCGGGTCAGCAGTGCGGGGGTGGGGGCTGCAGCCTCTGTCCCCTGCGGAGCCTCCGACGTCGCCAGGTCCCCGAAGCCTCCCGACTGGCTGGGAGGGAGCCCGCCGCGCCTGTTCTCTCCTTCCTCTTTTTCCCCCTCCCTCTCCTCTCTCCTTTTTCCTCCCTCTCCCAGCCCCACCCCTGTCTCTCTCCCTCTTGGTCCTCTGTCCCCCCACCCCCTTACCCTCACGCCAGCCCCCAGACCCTGCCTTCTATTGAGATCCCACCTCCGGGTCCCTGGCGCCTACTCAGACGGCTTCCAAGACCAGCTCTTACTGGAGAGTGGAATCCGGACCAAGAAAGGGGTGCAGAACATTGCCCCACCCATTGCCATCGCATCGCACCCCAACCCTTCCTTCCAGGTCCCTCCGGTCTTTCAACCCTGTTATCCTTGCACAGAGGTGACTGAAGAATACAGGGGGAACTTCAGGTCTGGAGAAACCAGTCAGTCTTCTCCCCACAGTCTAAAAGGCTGAAATCCTACTACAATCCCTTTCAAAGTAATGACTAACAATAATGATGCTAGAAAAGCAACCATGTTTGCTGATGACTACAGGTCCCTCCTCCTTTCCTATTCCCACCTTTTACTTGCTGGCACTAGAGGGGTGAAGAGAACACAGACCTGGGGATGCTTAGGGACGCACTGCCAGAGGCAGACACTCCTCCCAGACAACAGCACTACCCTCCCTCCTCCTATATAGATCCTTACACACACACACACACACACCCAGCCCCCACCCAGACAAACACCCACACAGCCAGACCCGAAGGCAGGACAGCTCAGCACACACCAGCAGTGCAGATCCCGGGAGCCTTGTCTAACACCATGGTGGACACCTACTCGGTGGCCTCCTAAACTCCAGAGCACTCCGTGCCTGTCATCAGGCCCATGTTCCAGGACTGGGACTGGCACCCAAACTCAGGTCTAAGGTGCTGGGTATCCACACTCAGAATGGGGAGACATTTCCCACCCATCTGGGTGATGAACAGAGTAGAGGTGGTGGTTAAGGGGTGGAGGATTGACACTAGCTTCCCCCACCCCCCACCCTCTCCAGTCCCTACTTAAACCTGCCCTCAGACCTGCACAGCAGGGACACACCGACACACACCAACAGCTGCTCCCCCACCCCTGGTGGGAGAGATTTACACACACCAACAGCTGCTCCCCCACCCCTGGTGGGAGAGATCCTAGCTCTCTAAGGAACACAGTTTCCAGAGGTCAGGCCTCTACCCCGAGGAGCTCTGCTGCTACTCCTGAGAGGCTGAGCTGGGCATACCCTAACAGAAGGGAAGCACCGGCCTGGGAGTCTAAGCTCTGTGACTGGTGCTGGCCTATCCTCAAAGGGTGGGGCTAGAGTATCCGGAAGAGCGGGCTCCCCCGGGCGGTGCCTTGGGGCGCTGCTGCCGCTGGGCCTGGGAGGAAAAGGCTGCGGAGCTGAAGGGTGTGTGAGCACCAAGGTGTTGGGGGTGGGAGGGGGAGTAAGAGTGCTTGTTGGGTTTGCTTCTTCCATCTACTCTCCCAGGTAGAAAAAAGAGCCACAGGCGCCCTGCTTGCCCGCCTGCCTCAGACCTAGGCTGCACTTACACCCAGCTCACCCTCCCTGACCCGGTGCCCCGTATCCCACCCCCACCAGTAAAGAGACTCCTGGTCTCGACAGACATGGTTTATTAATTCGGGAGGAAGGCACCGCGGTGCAGCGGGCCAAGTTGGCACTGGCAGGAAAGAAAGGCAGGACAGAAGGGCGCACGACTCTCTACAGGGGAGCCCAAGGTGTCGGCCTGCGCGTCTCTTAGCCTCGGCCAGGAGCAAGCGTGCTCTGCGTGCTTCACTGAGCCAGGCATCCGTGGGGCCGCAGGGAGCGAAACACAGAAAAGATCTTGGAGAGGGGCATCTGGGGCAGAGGAAGTCATGACAGGGGAGGGGAGGCGCTGGGGGACTCGGAGGAGGGGAGGGTCCTAAACCTGAGCTGGCCAGTGCGCTCACAGAGCAGTCACCTTGACCCCGAGGCTGGGAGACTGGTGAGTGGCCTGGAGGAGGAGAGGGATGGCTAACTTCGGGTGTAGTAGTCGTTGTAGTCGTCCTCGCATTCGTCCAAAGGACCAGGCGGGCTTCGGGGCCCGCCATCCAGGCCTGGTGCGGAGCGCTCCCGTAGGCGCACCGCGTCGTACAGACCCTGCGGAGGCTCATCTAGCAGCACGTCGCGCTCGGAGCGGGAGCGCGACAGGAGGCTGACGTTGCGCAGCAGCAGCAAGACCGGCGCATAGAGTAGGTTGGCCAGGCCCATGCCCAGGCTAAGCTGCGCAAAGCCAAGCGAGTGCACGATGTGGCCAGCCACGATGGGCCCTAACGCGTAGGCCACGGAGTAGGAGATGTCGGCGATAGCGTAGACGCTGCCGTAGACGGAGACGTGGCGCACGTCCACGAGGAAGGCGAGCGTAGGTAACAGCGCAGTGTCGACCAGAGCGATGCCAAAGCAGAGGCCGCAGAGCGAGACCACCAGCGGAGCGAAGGAGTTGCAAGCTGGCACCACGCAGGAGCTAGCGCCTATCATCGCCAAGCCGAGGGCGCCGTACAGCCACTGCAGATGCGGGTAACGCGCCGCCAGGCGCACGGTGAGGTACACACCCAGCACGTGCGGCACAAAGGCCGGCAGCCAGACCATGCCCATCTCCCACTCGGACGCCGCCATGGTGTGCTTCATCCACGTGGCGATGGTGGGTTCGAGGAAGGCAAGGGGGATGTTGCAGGTGGTGAGCGCACCGGCCACCACTGCAATGTAGGGGTCCAGCATGAGGCGGTGAATGGGAGTGCCCACCGGCAGGTTGGCCCGCGCCCGCGCCGCGGCCGAAAAGGGCTTGGCCACCGCCAGCAGCAACAGCGCGTCGAACAGCGACACGGCGGCGAGCACCAGGAAGGGCACGCGCTTGCCCGCGAACTCGTAGAGGATGCCCCCGAAGGGCGGCGCCACCAGGCTCCCGAAGCTGATGAAGGCCAGCGCCACACCCAGCGCGCGACTGCGCTCGGGCTCCTCCGGATACTTGTCGGCGATCATGGCGATGCCGGACGTATCCGCGAAGGCCGAGCCCAGGCCCTGCAGGCTGCGCGCCGCGAAGAGCGTGGCGTAGTCCTCCGCGAAGGCGAAGAGCACGGTGGAGGCGAACATGACGCCCAGGCCGATGAGCAGCGGCACGTCGTAGCTCATTCGGTCGATGAAGGGCCCACTCAGGGGGTTCACCAGCAGCTGCAGGATGGCTTTGGAAGCGAACAGGACCCCGATCTTCACATCCTCGCTCTCCGTGGGGTAGCGAGGCCTCAGGGCAGACCCGGCGGGCCACGCTGCCGTCGGAGACGCCGAGGTGTTGCCCGTGTCGGCGCTGGCATTGGCCGGAGTGGGCGGCGGCGGCGGCGGGGTGGGCACCCCCACTTCGGGGGTCGGGGTGGAGCTCTCGCTGCCCCCGCGCATGTGAGCGATGTAGTCGGGCACGATGGGCACGATGACCATGTACAGCATGTTGTCCAAGAATAGCGCCACGCACACGATGACCAGCACCAGGCGCCGCTGCCGCCGGGGCTCCTGCAGCGCCGCGCCCGCCGCGCCCACCGCCTCGGACAGCTTGGCGGCTGCTGCCCGGGCCTGGCCCGTGGGCGCCCCGGGCTCCATTGTCCCCGCCCGGCCGCGCTACCGAGAAAGCCTCCACCCGGGGCGGGCGCGAATGCCCTGCGGTGCGGAGACGGGGTGCGGAACTTCGGGGGCGCGGTCCGCCCCGCGCAGCGCCCCCTGTGCCTCAGGTGGCTGCAGCGCTCATGGCCCCGCACCCCGGGAAGAGCAGGGACCCCGTCCGGCGAGACGTCGCGGATGTTTGGAGCCGAGCCGGGACCCGCTGCTGCGCTCGGGGGCAGTCAGGGAGAGCGGGTGGTCGGAGCGGCCGGGGCCGGAGACCGAGCGCGCCGCGCCGCAGGCGCTCCGGGAGCCGTCCCCGCCGCGCCGAGAGACCGCGGGTGTGGGCAGAGGGGCATGCTGCCGCCGCCCGCTCGCCGGCTCGCTCACCCCGCCGCCGCTCTCCCCTCCCCTCGCGCCGGCTCTTGCCTCCTCCGCCGCCGCCTCCTCTTTTTTTCCCTTTCCACTCGGGGCTGTGACGCGGCGAGTCTCGGCCCCCGAGTGGTGCCCCGGTTACTTGCGTCGCTCATGCTAATGCATGCGACGTCGGCGGGGCGGGGGCCGGGGGCGGGGCGCGGCCGGGCTGGGGTTCCCCCCCCCACCTCGGTTGTTCCAGGGCTGGAAACCTCGGGACGGGGTCTTGGTGCGGAGTCCCGACCAAGCCCCTGCAGGTGGGTGCGCCGCGGGAGGAGCGGGGGCTCTCGTCTCCCCCAGTTCTAGGACCCGCGGGGTTCGCGTCGGCTCTTCTTTCCCCGGGGAGAGGGAGCTCAGAGGCCGTTTCCCCTGGCCGGGCGGGAAAGGGGAGATCTCCGATTCTCGGCGCACAGAGGGCAAGAGGACCCCCCCCCCAA
>PVHY01011295.1:0-42532 GCA_004024945.1 Uropsilus gracilis | reverse complement strand
GTTCATGGGGTCAGGGGTCGGTCCCCTGTGCTGTGGGGTGTGGTGCATGTCCCAGGATGGTCTGCTGCCTCCAGGCCCACTTGGAGGCTCTTTTCTGGATGGAAATAGATGTCAATGTGCAATAAAAAATCGGGGAGACTTAGTACTGGGGCTGGGATGCCTGGAAGGTCATTGGATCATAGAGGATCAAGGACAAGTAAAAACCCTGGAAGAGCAGAGGTTGGCCCAGACTTGTCAAGGATCCATTCATTCCCAATCTACCCTCCTCTGCAGAAGAAATAAAAGTGTGTGGACAATGTCCTTCAGAATTTATGTCGGTGCTGGGGGCTGACACGGATGAGAATGCCAAATGAGAAACGCACACTGTTGAGGGATGAGGAGTAGCTCTTCTCTGTCCGGGTGCTGTTTCTTCCCACTGCTGGGGGACTTTGAGTAGGGAAGCCTTCGTGCTGTATTCACCAGCAGGCTTGCCTCTACCTGGGGCTCTGAATGCTCAGATCCCAGGGTTACCTTGCACAGAGCCACAGGTGCAGTGCAGCGGGCAGCTTGTCTTCCCCTGCCTCTTTACTTACAGGCCTGGAGTCCCCACTCGTAGGCGGGAAGGTGCCAGGGTTACTTCTCAACCAGTGATCATCCAGGATACTCATAAGGCACCCGGAGTTTATTTGGCACCAAAGAGTAAGCTATTTGGCAGTTGAAATTTTATCTAGATTAGGATCAGGTTTGTATCAAGCCGAACCCTCCTGCCAACCTGAAACCACGCGTACTTGCTGTGGGATAATGCTTCCAGTTTATGAGTTGCCAGCCTTGACTTGATGGGAGATTATGTGTATTTTGCTAGTTTGTTGGCACTGATGTCATTGCGCATGGGGGTAAGTTGGGAGTGGGAGGTGTTGGGGTGGGGGAGGGTGACACTGGTGACCTGACTCACTCTCCATGGGGACCCACCATTTCCCCTCCTTGCTGCATCTTCTTGGCGGTTCCATGTCTTTGTGGCCTCTGCGTGGCACAACTGGCGTTCCTCCTTTTCCTTTTGGGTTGAGTTTCTAGTCGGGGGATGACAGAAGGTAATTGTGAAGGTAATTGTATCTGGAGATGGTGGACAGACTCAAGAGCTCTCTTGGCGCCACAGGCCCATTGGAAAAAAATGTTTCTTTCAAATCCCTTGTCACCTAAATAAATAAATGATACAAGTGAGGGCTGGACTCTAATCCAGTGGTGTGGGTTTTAATGTAACGTCAGTTTGACAGGTGGAACATTTCTAGTTGCTGATAATGAGCAAGGTGCAAGTCTAGGGATTTTTTTTTTTTTTTTAATCATCTGAAAAGCACAGTAAATACTTTCGGGAGCCCTCCCTTGGCCAGGCCATTTCAAGTGAAATTGAATTTCAAAGGCAAAGCTTCATATCTCTGCATTTATGAGGCATGACTGGAGACAGGAGACACAGGAGGGACCCAAGGCTCTCCTCCTTTGCAATCTTTCCCTGCCTGCAGGGGGTCAGGAAAGATGTCTCCTTGGCGCTCTTTTTATTTCATAAGCCAAGTGCATCTCCATACCCCCACCCTGCTTGCTAACCCAGTGGTTATGTTTTCTAGGCATTTGTTTCTAGTTAGCACTGAGGTCCTGAAACTGGGGCAGAGGACGGTACCCCTCCTGCCTCATCGGACCCACTGTCTTCTCCCAGGGGGCGTGAGGGGTCTCCCTAGGCCCATAGCACTGGGATTGCTGCAGTCTTACCCCATGGTGAAAGTGGGCACAGTCTGCTCAGCCAGTCATCAGGCTGAGTGCCCCCCATTACTTGCCCAGGCCCCTGCTGAGCTCACCTGTGCACTGTCAGCCCAGCACAGCTGTGTGCTCTCCTAATTTAGACCCACTGCTGGATTCTGGGCTGGAGCAGAGTCCAGAACTACCCCCACAACTAGCCTGTCTCCCACCTGTTTATTAGAGCTTAAAGTCCCCAGAGGGTTTCTGGGCACTTTCTCTACCATCTGGTAGAGTGGGGTCCACTCTCTGTTGCTGCCCCTTCTCCCTGCCCCCGTCCCTCTCCCCATGGTCCAAAGCCTTTCATCCCTGAGACTTCTGGGTGTCCCACTCCTTCCTACCATTGTGCTGTTACAGGTCCCTGTTTAAAGCAAGTCTTCTCATCTCTGCGCCCTCCCCCACTCCCCACCCATCCTTTTCCTCGTGAATGCTCTGTATGTCTTGTAGCCGCTGGGCTCTCTTGGAGCTGGACACAGGCTTCACCCAGCTTGAGTGAACATGGTCTTGGTGGGGTGCAGACCAGAGCTATGCCACGATTACCCTTTAGAACATCTTCATCACCCATCCTGCTTCTCCTTCGGGTCCACTCACCCTCTCCAACCCCAGCCCTGGTCAACCCCCATGAGGACTGTCTCTTTCGACCTATGAAGCTCCCAGTGGAGCTCTGGCTCAGAAACCTCCCATGTGGCCTTCCTGGAAGCTCCCAGTTACAACCCATCTCTCCTCAATGCTGATTGTCTACCTGGAGCTTGTCTCCCTGTGGGATGATGAGCTCTTGGACACAGTGAAGGGATTTAGCAGGTCGCTCATTCCTCACCTGGCACAGGTTACTCACCTGTTACTCACCTGTGCATGCTGACTGCTCCAGTGGAAGTTGCTTTCTTCATGTTTCCTTTGTGGAGCCCCTGGGACTGAAGACAACGGAGTGTGTCATTTTGGCCACCGATATGTTATCTCTCCCCCACTCCCCACCTTGGAACCTCACTTCATTTCTGAAGGTTCACTAGTTTACTTTTACTTTGCGTTGTCAATTTGTTCACTAGGATTCCTTTCTTACTCATACATGTGACTACGATTAATGTTAATCTTCATCTTTTTGACATGCTTGACTTCACGTCACTTCTTTGCTCTCCTTCCATTTTGCTGTAAATGCTGACATTTCCTCCTTCCTGCTGGATGGTGTCCTGTGGTGTGGAAGATCCTATCTCTCTGACCCAGTCCTCTACCATAGCTGCCTGGACTGCTCATTTATTATCTCATTTCCCCAAAGAACCTGTGAGCAAATGGGACCAAACCCATTTTTTCAGATGAAAAACAGTGAGGATGCCCAAGGCAGAATAAACAGCTCAGGCTCGTCAGCAGAAAGTAGCAGAACCAAGAGTGAGACCAGGTCACTCTCTCTTCCACCCCACAGGCCTTAGGAGACCCCCCTCCCTAGGGTGGGGGGTCTGTGCACACATTTCTTCCCAAGCAAGAAGACTCCCAAGGGCCTGAGGGGTGCCTGGCACACCTGTGCGTACCCTGGCATCTGGCTATCCACCTAGCAGGTAGAAGTGACTCACCTAAACGTGTGTGCAGGTGGTGAATACCCCGAAGGGCCCTTGGTGGGTGGGGGCACTTCCAGGCCCTGTGTATACTGAAAATTCCCTTTTTGTGCCTTTTTGTTCTTTGAGGGAAGTAGTGAAGAGGAGGCCCCTCTTACAGATGGCGGCCAGTGCCACAGGGAGATCCGGGGCTGAGGGCAGACCCTGAGTCACCACAGACACGGAGAGCTTTCCTGGTGGATACAGAGGACCTTGATTCTCTCTAGAAGGTCAAGGCTGCTGGACCAGACTTTGCAGACTGCCCCTGGGGCTGAGCAGGACACTTGGTGTCAGCGGACCTGGGCTCGAATCCACCTCTTGTGTCTGTGGGTCAGGGAATGCTTTCTGAGCCTGAGTTTGCACATGTGATAATTACCTGGAACCCAGAGGGAGGCCACCTGATGACCTGTGATCATGTGTCCACAGGAAGTGGTGGCAGCTGTTCTTGCTCTTTAACATTCTGGGGTGGTTCTCTGCTGCCTAGTGTTTCTTTTCAGAGTGGGGTTAATTGGGTGGGTCCTGGCTGAGATGGTGACAGTGGCTGAGGTGTTAGGTATCAGGTGTGTGTGAAGGTTTCTTGTAGGGAGCTGGGGGGAGTCTGGAGAGCTGCTGTTTGGACTATCCCAATTATATCTTCTGAGAAGCTCTTAGGTCCCTGAAGCAGTCCTGGTGCCCCTGACCCTGGGGATTGTGCAAAGACCTGCAGAGACATGACTCTCCCCCTCCTCTACCCCCCCCAGTGTTCGGGTGTGACCATGCTCATGACTGGGGACCCTGGGGCAGCAGCGGGACCATGGCTCCTGCAGAACCGTGCACGCTCTCAGCAGTGCAGGTCTCGCTTCCTTCCTGTGCGCTTAGCAAACGTTTCCAGAAAACAGAATTGACGACAGCTCCCTGAGCTTCCCTGCCCCTCCCATCCTCTCAGCGGTGCTGTGATCCATTTTTGGAGGGAAGTGAGAAGAACCTCTCAAAATCAGTCACTTGGGTTTGAAGACAGTCATGTCCAATGTTGTACAATCTGTGCAATTTTACGTATTTGCATGTGTGACTGGAGAGTTGCTCCAGGCCGAGAGAGGGGGTGCCCACAAGAGGCGCTCAAGCTGAGATGGGCAGTAGATGCAGCCTATCCTTCCCTCCCTTCTTCCCTTCTTCCTTCCCTCTCTTCACTTCTACTCAACTCCTCCAAAGCAGAGTGGTAGTGGTAAGAGTGAGGCTGTAGTAATAATCTTCCACTGTCCAGCCTGCTTGGTGATGCAGCCTGGACAGCCAGGATTGGTGCCCAGGGTGGAGATGGAGCACATTGCTGCCTGGGCTTCCTTGGGCTTCTTTCTTCTCTGTCAGTGCATGAAGTTAGAATCAAGCCTCAGACAGACACTGGGGCCCAGCCTTCCTCCATGCAGACCTCTGGCCTGTCCATCCTCCTCAGTCTCAGGGGATGCTTTCCCCACTTTTGCTCTGAAGAAGGTGGGATAAAGTGTAGCTGCTTTTATTAGCTCATATTCTGGGCAGTATGCTGTTACCACCACCTAAGAGCAATATGGCCTGGCTAACTATTTTGAGCAGCTGTGAAAGGAAGTGTGTGCACTTAGTAATGATTTCCCCTATCGTTGGTGGGAGTTAGAGAGGGGGGGGTGGTGTAGCATAGGCAAGGAAATCCAGATTCTCTGGTACAGGCACCTCAGGAGTGTAAAGGTCTCACTGTGGTCCATGGCTCTTTCCTTCTGTGACTTATTCTGGGCCAGTTGCTAGTTTCCCAGCAACCACATCCTCATCCTCATTATCACCATCACCACCACCACCACTACCACCATCACCCACACCACCACCATCACCTCCATCACCCACACCACCACAAATCACCACCCCCTCCATCACCACCACCACTATCACCAACATTCCCACTACCATCACCAATACCCTGACTACCATCAACTATACCCTTACTACAATCACCACCACCACTACCTTCATCATTCAACCTCAGCATGGTTTCCCAGCCTGGGGTCACCTCTTCATATAGCCCATTCCTGCTGAATTGTATGTTCTTTGTGGGCTCCTACTGTAAGGATCATAAGAGGAGTTAGGACAGAGAATCCGAATGATTCAGTTTCAGGATAAGGTAATGTTATTCTGAAAGTAGTATCATGAGAACCACTGAGCTGGGAGATTCTTGGCAAATTCCACCTATGATGGCTCATTTTATGCCCACTTGACAGGTCTAAGGATGCCCCGGTAGGCACTAAAGCATTATTTGGATGTGTCTGTGTGAGTGTCTTGAGAAAATACTAGCATTTGAATCAGTAGAGCAAGTGAAAAACATCAGCAGTCTGTCGAGGGCCCTAATAGAACAAGGAGGTGGAAGAGGGAACCTCTCAGTCTGCCTGGGCTGGCACATCGATTTTCTCCTGTTCTCTAGACTTGGACTGGGACTTATGCCTTTGGTTCCTCTGGTCCTTGTGTCTGTATGCAGACTGAATTATGCCATGGACTTTCCCAAGTGTCCAGCTGGTAGATATCAAGCTGTGAGACTGGTCTTCAAGATTGCTTGAGCCAATTCCTGAAATCACTCAGATAGACAGACAGGTAGATAAACAAGGAGAGAAAGAGAGAGACAGAGGCGGGGGTAAAGAAAGGTAGATATCTACCCTACATATGTCTTACTAGTTCTGTTTTTCCTGGTGAACCTCTGCTGACAATTTATCACTCATTCTTCAGGTCCTGGAGAGAGTCAAAGGCCCCCATTCTGGTGACACTGAGCTCCCCTTTGCTCCTCTAGGAGGGACAGTTAGGCTTCCAACTTGTTCTCCAGACTCTACTGATTGTCTTCTCCAGTTCTGGTCACAACTGGCCTGACTTGGAGTCTGTTCCTGCACGCTCCTCACTTTGAAGCTAGCTGCTCCCCTCCAAGAGGACACTCTAGCAAGAATAGCCTTCACAGTGTTGGCTTCCTCACACATGGGCATGTTTGTGCTTCTCCTGGGAGAGCATACCTCTGTTTACCTGAGGATCTGATAGACCAAACTTAGTTTGGACTTCTTGTGATGTAGGAAAAAGTCAGAATTAGGGAATATTGTAGAAGAAAAATAATTGCATTATTTTCAGACAGAAGTATATGTATTAATGCAACCTCCTGACCAGATTTCATCCCAAATTAGTCCTATCCATGAATTACTGAGCATATTTTGAAATGAGAACATTTGTGGTAGTAAGTTAGGGAAGGTCTTTACTAAAATGGTTGAGAATAAGCAATTGGAACATTTTTTAAAATATGGGACTGAGAAGCAAGATAGACAACTATACAGACGGTCTCTTTTCAGTTATGTTTGGAAGGGAAAAAAATTGTCAGAGAAAATACATAGAAAGGAAATTGACCAAACTCTTAACAGTGGTTGAGTCTGATAGGACAGTAAGTGGTTTCTCTCTCCTGCTCCTCTGCATTCTGAATTTTCACCCATGATCATGGATTACTTTTGCAATTAGAAAAAAGGTTTCAAAAGGAACCCTGAGAACACATTCCCCTGATAACCTTGTTTCCTTTCTTAATTTGCTTGGCAAACCTCTTTATAGTCAGATTGCCTGGAACCCATGAATACCATACTTGCGGTGATTTGAATTAATGGGAATTTATCATAATACATGATTAGAATTTGTTAATCTCATTGACTTCAATTCAGAGTAACTTTATTAACTGGGCTATGAAGAAAAATACCAAGTCTTCTGAGAAGTTGGCTGTTGCAGTGTGTGAGTGTGTAGTTAGCTTCTGCTCTAGAATGTCTTCTGAGTTGCTTGAGTTCAGGGTGGACTTCCTTTACTTACTGGGAAGGACCCGCTGAGCCTCCTGCTGAGTTCACCTTGGGTCTCTAACCAGATGACTTGGTGTTCTTGGATTTTATCTTTCAAGCCTCCTACTTTTCCTTCTTAGCACTGAGTGTTCCTGTGTGATCTTCTGACTGAACTTTTCTGCTCCTCTTCCCTGCTTCTGCTTCGTGAACCCCCTCCCACCCCCCCAGAGTACAACTGCTGGTCTTTATCTCCTACACATGGGAGGTTCCTGGGGATGAGCCCCTTCAATTTTCTGCTCTTGCCTTGGCCTGTGGATTGACTTGACTTGATGTTCAGTTGACATGGTCCACTGTTGGTTGATAGGGGTCTGATTTGGGACTTTGGGTGACATCCTTCCAAGGCCTCTGAGGCTATTATCCATCATTTTTTTAGAGGTTGAATCCATCTGTACACAGGATATTGAGTCAGCAGTGGAAGGTTATTAAGATGAGACCAGCCATCAAAGAAATTGGTTAATATGAAAGATTAATATGAAATTGTAGAGCAAACGAAGGAGAGAAATGCAGGAAACTGGGCTGTCTCCCCAGGCAGAGAATATTGCTATAAAATATGAGATTGCCTTTGCTACTAGTTCAGTGCTTGTTTAGAGTTTCTTGGAGGAGAAACATTTACGACTCACATCTTTGTAATCTGCTGTCCACGCTTATGATCTTGAGAAAGAAAACATTTGTCAACAAAATTCCATGCATATCTGGTGAATTATTTCAGCATCTCCACCATAAGGAAACCATATTTTAAAAAGACTCTGTGTGACTCCAGTGTTCAGAAATTATTTTCAACTGCTGGACCCTGACTGCAGAATTCCACACAGAGCAGAGAGGAAGACCTCCTACGTAGCAGGTCAACACGGAGACCAGGTGTGTCGTGGTCTTCTGAGAATCCCCGTTGTTTAGAAGACATTTCTGAAACTGCATGTGTGAATTGACTTTTTCCAAAGAAATGTCCTATGTTTTGCTTGACTTGCATAGTGGTTTCTGAAAGATTTTGCCCTCTGTTCCGTTTGCTCAGTTATTAACATTGGGTAACTAACTCTACTTTTCCCATCAAAAACACTGCATCAAGGAAACACCTATATGACAGTAAGAACCCAGTCTTTTAATAATGCCAGGGTGCTCTTGTTGCTATGAATGATGATTACCATGAAATATTCAGCAATTTTGCTCAGTATTTATACCGGATATGGCAAGCCTGACTCTGGGCCCTGCGGCTACAGCAGTAAGCATGAGTTTTGGGGGTGCTGACCTTGTGGGGTTTACCTTATGGTGTGGCCCCAGATGCTGGGAGGCTAAAGAGGTGTCCTGGGTGGTCCAGCCATCTGACACTGACAGTCACTGCCCATTCAGGGGTGGTGACCCCTCAGCCTGTCTCTGACTGTGCTACCTGTTGGTTGGATGAGTGGCCTGGCCTTGGTGGGAGGACAGAACAGCAGTTGTGTTACTTGATCTGTTGTGGCACTTTCTAGAATGTAAAACAGTGCCTTAAGAGTCTTACTTAAATTTTACACATGGAAAGAATGCTTGCATATTCTTGAGTTCTGCTCTAGAAGTTTCTGGAGGCAATCACTGGTGGGTAGTTGTGTGGGCAGCTCTCCGTACCTCCTGGGTTGTAGCAAGTACCGGAATCTCCACACTTCTGTCATCCAGCTGGGCTGCAGCAGCCGGGGGTCCACAGAATAGCCTCCTAGGGCATTAGCAGCTGGAGCTAGGGCAGCCACCCCCACCTCTCCCGCTGTGGGCATCCATGGGGGTCTTCAGATAGCTTCAGCAAAGTCATGTGCTCGCTTTCTGCTTTTCCTCGGGTTTGCAGTGAGGGTGGCCTCTCTGCTGGAGGGGCAGTTTCTCACACGTTGTCAGCTGGTTGAGACTGTTAGCGGCCTGTCACAGCCTGAAGAGGTTGCCTGCACATCTGGGCTGGAGTTGGTGGTGCCCAGGATATGGGCAGCCTTGAGAACATGACAGCCACAGCCTCTGTATGTGCTAAGATTTGGTGAAGCTGAAGAGGATGCTGGGATCCAAACCAGAGAATGCCCCAGCTTAGAGACATCCTGCATCCTTGAATCCAGATTTGGAGGCTAAGACAGACTAGATAGAGCCGTCTCCTCTTGAACCTGACTTGGCTTCCTTACAGTCTAATGGACAGTGAACTGATTGCTCTTTTAAAGAAAAAGGGCACTTCTGTGGCCACCCCCCCCACCAGGTTTAAACAGCACTCCCTTTGCCTTCCCCATGCAGGCCCCATGGTCTACCCGGGTACTGCCCTGGGGTATCTGTTTCTTATCCTTCCAGCGGGAATTATAAAACCTCCCTCCCCAGGTTGTTGTAAAAGTAGCCAATAGACTTTTTGTAAACTCTAAAGTGCTGTAGACATGACACACTGCCGTTTTCACATCATGGTCTCAACCAGTGGTCATGGACTTAGTGCCAATGAACTGCCAGTCTGCTTCCTGTTGTAGGAAGGGTATTCTAGTCTTCTGCCCTTCTCTCAGAAGCCTGGGGTCAGCCTGTGGTTGCCAATGGCCCACACAAGAGGCTGGGAGAATGAGCTGTCCATCTGGGTGCTGAGCCTCTCAGGGGAAGGAGCCAATGTTTGTGTTCCTTTTTCCTGGAAATCCCGAAACCCTCCCTCACCTTGCATGCACCCCCAGACCCTTCTAGCAGCAAGCCTGGCCTCTCACTCTGGTGATGCCCATCCCCACAAATGCCTCTTTTCGTGGTGGAGACCCCTTTGGGGAATAGCTTTTTAGAAAGTAAACCTTTTTCCAGGTAGACAGATCCCTCAGAGAGCAGAGACCAAACTTTTCCTTCTTGTTCATCTCAAGTCTGAGCTGACTTGGCATCAGGCAGTGGCTGGCCTGGTGGAGCTGGAATTGTTGAAGGTGTGGGGGTCTGTGGCAGTCACAGGTATTGACCTCCAGGTGAGGCCCCCATACCTGGCCCCTCAGCCTGGAGTGGTGTCACTGGTTTGTATACCCATGGGGATCAGCACTCCATTTATTCATATAGCATAGTCACTGAGCACCTGGTGGGGTCCTTCTAGATACAAAGTGGAGGTAATGGGCGAATTCTCTCTGCCTGGATCTCAAGTCATTTCCATGATCTCACTCCAGACTCTGCACACTCCTTGAAGGAATGCACAAAGTATTCTGATCTTTAATTTTTAAATGTGACAAAGCCTAACAGATGAAATTCAACATGCAAAAAATTACCTCTATCTTCGAAAAAAAAGGGAACTCAGTGAAACATGCTTTCAGAAAGTCAGTGAAGTATTTTTCCAAACATGAAAATGTAAAACGATTACCTTACATCCTGCTGTTGTGAGGGTCCCACCAGGAGGAACTCATTCACCCTGTTGTGAAACCAAGACACTTAGTTATATAAAAGCCAATTAAAATAAATTAAATGCAAATACGATTTCATTGTAATGTTAATGTTGAGAACTGGATCAATCTAGGGTTGTGGAAATGCCAAAGTTGTTAAGACTTTGGTTTCCATAGCAACAGTCCTATCTGGTGAGGGGTCTGTTATTGAGAAATTCTTCTAGGTTGACCTGGCCCTCTGAGTGAGAGGACCTACATTTTCCCTGCCTAGGTGGAGAGCTCTGGAAGCTGGTCTTGGAGGAGAAGACTCAGCCTTTAAAAATCTGGGGTCAGCTGGGTCAGACACCTCGGCCTCGGTGTTCTGGCTTTGGGAAGAGTCTATGCTGTGAATGTCAGCACTCGTCAGAAAGGGACATTTTGAGGCTTCCCATGTGCCTCCTGATTTTCAGCCTGCACTTGGGAGGAAACAGAGCAAGAGGGCCAGGGAAGTCGTGCCTGCTCCTGACTCACAGTTTTCCTCGCTGTCTAGCCGCGCTGACTTCCAGTGATAACACGTTGGTCACAATGCTGTGGATTTGGGAGTCTGGTTTCACTCCTGGCCTCCCCAGATGCCTGCGATGCACCACACCCTGCCTTTCTCATCTGAACTGAACTCTGGAGAAAATGGCATCTTCTCTGGGCCACTGATTGACATGGGCATGGGTTCGGTTGTTTTCTTTTGCTGTCAGCTACTATGATCTCATTTTCTCTGGAGAACTTTCCCTCTGGGGTCATCGCTGATTTACAGTTGAGGACACTGGGACCTGGCCCAATGGTGACTTGGCCAAGGTATCCAGGCTCTAAGGCAGCCACTTAGGGTAGCCCTATCTATGCTCATAGGAGCAAGGGCCCAGGCTTCCTGAAGTTGACCTACACAAATGTTCACACCACCCAGCTCCAACTGGTCTCTGACCCTTCCCCTGCAAGTGTCGGAGCTGCGCAAACTCTTGAGCTGGCTGAGAGTGGCCAAGGGTGGCTGAGACCTCTCCTCTGGGCCCTGCAGAGAAGTCCCCACCATCCTGCAGGATTTATGACATTCAGAGCCCAACTGCAACTGTGTGGGAGACACCTGCTCTCCCAGTTGGAGGAGGCCCAGGAGGCTTGGGTATCTGGCTTATTCCCTTGCCCTACCTGTCCTGCCCTGTTCAGCACCCGTGTCCCCTCTGACTGGGGCAGATCAGTGCCTTCAGGGGGCTGATGTCCCGGAGGGGCTTTGTTGAATGACTTCCAACTGGCCTTTTACCCCTTTTCTGCAGGCAGTTGTTGGGAAAGGATGGAGCAACTGAGCAATTTAAAAACTGCATGGGAAAATGGTGGTGGTGATGACATGGAACCTCTGCAGGGCAGACTGGCGCAAGGCTAGTAGAAGCCAAGGCTGGGAACTTGCAGGTGGGCACTGCTTTGGGCTTCAGTCATCCTCTGCCCTGGTGGCAGAGCTCCCTGTGCCTGCCGCCTGGCTGCCGCCTGTGCTGGGCACAACCTGTACAAAGCAAACCTGAGCTGCAGGCTGCCACGGACTGACGCCTTGCAGTCTTGTGTATGTGCATATGTGTAAAGGTTGACTTTGCCATATGCTCTTGGGGTCTCTTCTCCAACATGTGTTGAGGTGCGGTGCCTCTGTACCCCAGACCCCTGGTCCGGGGTTATGGGGGAGTCTCCGTGGTGGGTATCCCCCAGCATGAACTGGGAGGCTGCTTTCAGCACATGCAGAAAGAGGCCACTCCATTACCCTTTTCACCCGCATGCTCTCGAAGCAGGTGGTGGGAACCTGACTTAATCCTGATTTCAAAACCATCACCAGTTGCTCTGGGGGTGGAGTGTAGGAGTGGGGGCGGTTGGAGTTGGCTGGAAACCTGGGTCCGCCTGCCTCCCACCTCCACCCCATGTCCTCACCTGTGAGGTTGGGTAAGGCCACCTGCCCTGCTGGCTCGCGTGTGTGCGAGGCAGGGAGCCTGTGGGGCTGCTCAGGGCCCCTCTCCAGCAGTAACCCATGCATGTGGATGGGTGCCTGGTGCCTCCCCTTGGGGAGCTTGGGGGCCGTGTCACCTGACACAAGCTGTCTTTTATAGCACACGCGCACCCCCACCCCCACGTCAGCCCCCATACCCGAGGACTTGGCTGATGCTAGTGAGCAGATGCCTTGGGCTCCCTGCCTGGGCTGCTCGCCACCTCGGCCTCTCGCCCCAGATCCACCCCCCACTCCAGCTGGGCTGGACTCAGGCCACCCCCAACTGCACTGACCCCTAACGCCAGCTCTGAGTCTTTGCTGCCCCTTCCCTTGGCCCCTGGGGGTCGGATCCTCTTTCACTAAGGTAAAGCAAGCTTCTTATGGGGGCTGAACCCAATCCTACCTATATACCCTCTATCTTGGGACCCAACTTTAACCTGTGCACCCCCATCTATGAGGTGAGGAGGAGACTGCCACCCTGACTGCACAGCACCTGCTGGGGCTGTCTCCCTGGGGGTGGGGGGGTGCCAGCACCCTCTCCCATAGGACCCTGTCCCCTGGGTGGGCCTCGACTCCCCGTGGCTTGCAGCTGTGGCCAGGAGCTGGAGGAATTTTGTTTCAGATCTCATCAATCAGATTTCAAAATGTGCACTTTGTGGAGAGTGGTGTGTCTCCCCAAAGTGTGTAAAGCAGCTCCCCAGATAGCTATTGTGAGGGATAGCTAGGGGGCCCTGCTGGTTGCTTCTCTTGTGCCCTCTGATGACCAGTGTGGGGCTGGGAGCTCAGGTCTCAGCTTCCTTCTGTGTCTGCAGTGCTGACCTGGGAGGCTATCCTGAGGATGAGCTGAGCCGGGAACGGGAAAGTGGTTTTCACAGTAGTTATTTTATTACCACAGGGGCTCAATTTTTTTTCCTGATGTATTTTTATTTTAAAAATGGACAGGAACCAACTTGCCAGAGTTGTGTGGGAGTAGCCCTCTCACCTGGAGTGGGACTGGCTTCTGGTCAGAGCTTTGTTTCTCAGTAGGGCAGGGGCAGGGCCAGGGCCAGGGCCGGCCTGCAGACCCTGCTCTCCGGTGGTGCTCTGGCGGATGGCATCTGGCTAATGGCTCTCTCTATATATATTCACAAGTGGGCGATTTATGGTTAACACCGGACCTGTCACTTTCCATTTCCTGACGGAAGGATCAGAAGCTGGTGTGTAAGGGCTCAGGTGGTGAGATTTCGTTACAGTAACGACACTCAGGTTGAGGTCATTTCTGAACATCAGCTCGGCATCAAGCAGGCACTGAGCTGTGACTTGACGTGGGTGGTGCCCTCCACCCCCTGGTGCCTCCACAGTGAGCAGATGATGGGCTGTCTTTTTATAGAGGACACTGGGGCCCAGGAGGCTTATCTTGTTGATCCAGATCAGTGTGATCCCCTGTACCTGAAGTTGGGACCTGGGGGGAGATGCATGGACTTATGACAGGCAGCTCTTGCCCCCACCCCACGTCATCACAGGGACCCCTTGGGGTGAACCTTGATCCTTGCCAGCTGCCCTGGAGGTCTTGCTGAGTCTCCTTACTTGCTTCCCAGAACCATGATCATGTGACCTTCCTGGCGAAGGGTGGTGCCACATGATTGACACCAAGGATCCTGCTATGGGGGTTATCCTTGGTTACCTGGGTGCACCCAGTGCCACGGTGTGAGTTCCCACAAGGAGGCATGTCTCCCAGATATGGTCCATATGGGGACGAAGTGACTTCAGAAGGGGCGAGGGGCTGTTGCTGCTGCTGGTTTTGTAGCAGGAGGAAGAAACTGCCGAGCCATGGAATGTGGGTGACTGGGCAAGCTGGGAAAACCCCAGGGAGTAGATTCTCCCTCAGGATCCAAAACTGAAGCTGTCCTGTCAACACCTTCAACTCAGTGGAACCCAGTGGGGGAGGGGACTCCCCCTGAGCTGAGTGATAACACAGTTGTGTCTTGGCCACTGGGTCAGTAGGAGCCACAGCACTGCTGGGAATCTCGGGACAACATCTTCTGCCAGCAGGTCCCCACCCACTACCAGGTACCTGCTCCGGGGGGGTCCTGGCAGCTGGGCACCTCAGGATCTTCAGTGACCCACGCGACTTGGATGAGCTCAATGCGCTTCCGCTTGCACACATGGACTTTGTTTCCTGTGACAACGTGTGGCCCTTTGGTCCCCCCTCCCCTTTTAAATGACAGATGTGATCCAGCTCCTGCGGAGAGCCAGGGACTCCTTTCTTGAGTGACTCTGAGTGCTGAGCCAGGGTCAGTGAGGTCGGGGGATAGGCCAGTCTAGATACTCCGATAAAGGGACAGGCAGTAAACCTGACTTCCGGAGTGGATGGGCATGCTTGAGGGACACTTTCAAGGAAATATTATTGCCCTTTTTGGGGGCGGGGGGGGTCAAGGGCTTGGGTTCCCTGATGCCCATCTCCTCTTGCTGGGTAAGTTACTTAACCTTAACACTCTGGGTTTTCTCTCTGAGGGGAGCTCCAACAGCAGAGAGATGCATTCTCTTCCAGTCCTGGACTAGGAGGCGAGGTGGAGGTGAGGTGGAGATGGAGGTGAGAAGGGCAGGGCTGGGTGGGGTGTGGGTATGGGCAGGGCATGCCTGTCTCCTGGGCCTGTAGAGCCACCTTCTTCCTGTGTTCTTACCTGGTCACCCCTCCATGCTTGTGTCCCAACTCCCTTTTCTTATAAGGACCTCATTCGTATGGATTAAGGCCCATGGTCATGATCTTATTTTAACTGAATAATCTCTTTAAGTCAGTCTTCAAAGATGTCACTTTCTGAGGTTCTGAGGGTGAGGACTCCAGTGAATGATTTGGGGTATGACTGCCCATAGCGCATGGCAGGACAGTGCTCTCCTAGTCAGGTTGTAGGGGACCCACTGACTGGTGATGGTGTCAGCAAGCATAAGGGTAGTGTGAGCCAGGGGAAGGAATTTTACTGGGATGCCTTCGTGCCAGGTCTGGTGCCTGGCAGTCAGTTTCCCAGCCCTGACCCTTACCACCTACACAAGACTGCAAATGCCAGGGCCTCACACCAGGCTTTTGGTGTCAGAAGCTGCTGGCTTGGGGCCTGGGGATTTATATTTGAATAAGTATTCCCAGTTAGCTCATTGCAGTTTTGGGACTGGCCCATCCTCTGCAGAGAGCAGCTCCGGCTCTGGGACTGCCTGGCCTCCAGGCACCCCAGCCCAGTCTCCCTGAGCCTTCTACAGCCTGCCGCATCCCCCTGGTGACCCTCCCTGCCCAGCACCTCCCTGAAGCCCTCCTGGCTGCTTTCTCAGCACAGAGCCAGCCCCTTGCTGGTGTCCTTAGCAACACCATCCCTGAACCTGGATGCATTCAGGAAATCTTTGCTGGCTGAACAGATAGGAGCAGGGGGATTTCCCAGGGTAAGAAGTGAACTCCCAGTGACCTTTCCAGGCTGCACCATGGCCTGTGGTAAGGCTGCTGTGGAAATTCTGCCTCTGCAGGGTGTGCTCTAGGCATAGTGGCTGGGGGAGCTGGGGGCCATCTGCCCTTGGCCCTTGGCCCTTCACCATCTCCAGAGTTTTGTGAGTCCCTCCGGACCATCTCTGGCTCTGCCTTAATTCACAGTCCCTTCCCCAACATGGGCTTCTGGTCTGTGGGGTGGGTTGCTTGGCCACAGTGTGGTGGCCCCACCAGACTTGCTGCCAGGCTGGGAAGTGTCCTTGGCGGGGTCCTGTCATCTGTTGCCATGTTAGGAGGTAGCACCATGTCACCAGTTGTCAGTGGTGAGAGAACACCTGTTGTCCCTTTTCAGGGAAGTCCTGCATCACCTGTCGTTTCACTGGGGCACCCTGTGCTACCTGTCATTTCACTTAGGAAACTTGTGTCAGTGTGGTCACTTTACCAGGATGCTTATGTCATCTGTTGTCATCTTCCAAGGGAGTTTCATGTCACTCTTTGTAATCTCACTAGGGAGCACCACATCACCTGTTGTCATTTCACTGGGGAGTGCAAGTCACCATATCACATGCTGCCATGTCCGGAAGTAGCACTGTATCACCTGTTGTCAGGAGGGGGCCTCTGTCACCTTTCGTTCTGGCTGTGCTATGACCTGCTGCACACCTGGGCTGCTGCCCTGAGCCTCAGTGTGGACTCCACTCCAGCTCAGCCTCCAGGGATGTTGTTGAGTGAGGGTATCACCCACCTGTCCTCCACACCTGCATCTTATTGAGGTTTGGGTAAGGTTTCATATAAAATCCTTTAGCCATAATGTTGCAAAACACTCACCTAGAGTGCCACAACTGTAGGTGTGCTCACAGGTGACAAGATCAGGCCAAACCATTCCAAGTGTCCTGAAGAGCTGCCTTGGCTTGTACAAGAGGAAGGACAGTGTGAGGATCCTTGGGTCTGTTTTGGAGCTGCTGCTTACCCCAAAGCATTCTCCCCTCTGCCACTTGGCAGAGAGAGGTGTAGGTGGAAGTGCAGGCTGAGGTCCTGGTAAGGCTGTGACTTGTTCCAGATCAAATATCTGAACCCTGGGTACGGCTTCTCCCTATAGGACTGGGGACCATGGCTGACACTTTGGAGGGACAGACACTGCTTTGGGGAGCAGGGTGATATGAGCTGGCAGGAGGTGTGCGTGCTGCAGGCAGGCGGCAAGGATACTAGGTTAAGAGGTGGCGCTGCCCTGCCTGGGCCTCAGTGAGATGGCAGCCTGTGGACCACTTGAGGCTTTCTGCAACCACCCATTCATTCTGAGAGCTGCTGTGCTCAGTCTGCAAATTTGGCATGGTCATCTGCCTGCAGTGCGCAGTGATAGGCTGGGAATGTGGGAGCTCCTGTCACTCGGTTAGTGTCAGACTTGGAGGTGTGCCCGCTCCTGTGGCCCCAGGAAGGCCCCTCTAACCGGAAGGGAGCACACAATTGCTTCTTAGGCTAATCTCATCTCCCCATCTCCCTATCTCCCCTCCCTTCCTACTTCTGGGGGAGGTGACAGAGTGGCTCTGCTTGAGGGGAAGTAACTTGCCCCAAGTCTCTCAGAGTGGCAGTGGGGCAGAGCTTGTGTCCTCACCTGGCCTTGTCCTGCCCCATCATGGCTGCCTTTCTTCTCGTCTCTCCATCATCTCATTCTGCAAGGCTTCAGCCCCGTGTTGACCCAGCACTTGGTGTGGGGGTGCAAAGCCAACCCTGGGAAGCACATCTGCATGTCTGCCTTGGGTCACCCCAGGGGGACTATTGCTTTGTTTCAGTGCCTGGCTGATAGCCTGGAGCAGGGGTGGTCTCTTAACTAGTTTTCCCAGGTCCCCAACTCCTGGTACATACATTTCACTTAAAATATTTGAAATAAATAGCTTGTTATAGGTCTTTTTTTTTAAACTGGGAGCCGAGGTTTCGGCTTTCTCTGCAGCTGCCTTCTCCCCTCCAGCCACAGTCCAGGCGAGGCTGCTAAAGATTTATCTGGACCCTTTAAAGTGTCAGGAGGACTTTGCTCAGGACATGGTAGAAGGTGCCTCCATCCTGGGGGAAAGTGGTTGCGCTCACCCTGTCTACAGTGGGAGTTGGTGGAGATTTCCAGCCAAGAGACTTAATTGGGGGTCGTGTGTGGGATGTTACCCACAGGGGACTTTCAGGGCTCGGGTTCTTGGTAGTGACCTTTGTTGAAGGCACATAGACAAGGAGGTGAGTAGATATCTAGACTGTGGGCATCTGCTCCACGCTGCAGAGTGAGGCTAAGGACAAGGTTAAATGGTGCAGGACAGGTCACTGTGGGGACCGTCAGGCCTGGCATATCCCAGATAGCTGCCCTGTGCTCGCTGCAGTTGGGCCTCGTGGGCAGTGTGCACAGAGATTTCTCTCTTGAAAGTCTGTCCCGGTGATAGAAGCAGCACATTTCCCTGAGGACTCAGAGCATGGGGCATGTGGCTCCGGTAGTCATCTTGACAGGCTGCACCTGAGATTGGGGACTGGTTCAGCATTTCTCTTTCTGACCCATGTCCTCTGAGCCCTCTGGGGAAATGCATCTCATGCAGGAATTCAAAGGTGCTTCCTTTTGGCACACAGGCAGGGATGAGGCTCCCCGATGGGCATCAGGCTCCCTGGTGTCGGGGTACCTTCGCCAGGTCACACACCAGGGCTAGGCATCATGGCCTGCTGTCTTCTCAGTAGTCAGTGGGTTTCTCCCTTCATTCAGACCCTACCCTGGAACTATAATCCCAGTTATCTCAATGCCACCCTGTTTGGGTATTTTGCTTTAGAGCTCGACTTCATTTCTGGGGGGAGGAGGGGAGGAGGTATTTTTTACGTTTAAAAAAGTCTGCATTGCTTTGGTAAGACTAGGAAACATGGGAAAGCAAAACAAAAACCTCCTAACATGTGGCACCCCCAAATATCTCTCACCAGTGCTTTGTCACCCCCCCCCCCGGGGACTCATTTTGTCTGCATCAAGTTGTCTGTGGGATCTGGAAGCCCAGGCGGACAGGGGCACCACCAGCGAGGTTGTCCGACAGTGTTGGGATCGATGTCCACCTGTGCAGGTATCCTGTGGATGTGCAATGGAAACACGTGCAGCTCTCAGCAGAAACCAGATCCTATTCTCATTGACTGTTCAGTGACGATCTGAAATGATGGGAGACCCAGCGCGACCCTCCTCTACTCTTCTGCTCTCCCTGCTGCAGAGGGTGGGCACAGTGACCATATATACTTTGTATTCTGAGCACAGAAGCACATCGCTTAGACAAACAAGCCCGAGTCTTAATGCGTTGAAATGCTCGTAAATTCTTGTTCTACTTACTGTTCATATCACTTTAGAGTTCCCCCTTGACAACTTGTTAGACATTCTTTTGGAGCTTAATCCTATTGATTCATGATATTTCCTCCCCTTGCTCCTCCTCCCCTGCCTTTTTTTTCTCTTTGTAACTGCTGTATAGAGTTCTCAACAAGCTGCCATTTCCCCATATGTACTGTAAGGTTATTTCCACTTTTTTGCTGTTACAAAGAACACTGTGATGAAGCCCTGGCGTCTCCTTGGCACCGTGGAAGATGTCCCAGGAACCCCTGGGGTGTGGACTTGATACGCTCATTTGATTCTAACCAACAGAAAACTGCAGAAGATGGTGTCTTTTCCATGTTAGGTTATAAAAAGAATGTGGCTTCCATCCTGTTATCTCTTGGGTCCCTTGTCTGGAGGGAAGCCCGCTGCCATGTGATGAGGTGGCCCAGTGGGAAGCCCATGCAGTCAAGCCTTCGGATGAAACACAGCCATGGCAGCTCAGCCCTACCCTCATGAGAGCCCCCAGATCATAGGCCCCTAGGTCCGTGCATCCCAGCTGCACTGCATTCCTCACCCAAAACAACCCTTTCTGTTGCTTTAAGCTACTTAGCTGGGAGCTAGTTTCACAGAAACAGAAAACTAATAGGAGCTCTCTAGACTCCCCAGCAGTAGAATCCATGCTTATGTCACTGTTACTGTTTGTTACTAAATTGATCTCCAAGGTGTTTGTGGTGCTTTGTTCTCTCTCCAAAGAAGAGCTGATTCTTTCTCCCCCCATATCTCTCTAGCACAGGTATCAGCAGATAGTAGCATTTTAACTTAACTTTTCTCATGGGTATGAAATAACATCCCATGGTTTTAATTTGTAATGCTATTGTGATTGAACATCTTCTCAATGATTTTGTTGTCCTTTCTGGTTCCCTCTGCTGTGATTGTTTTCTTTACTCATTTTGTGTTTTTTTTTTTATTTTTTATTTTTTGATAGGTTCTCTTTTTCATATTGATTTACAGCTATTTTAATACTCAGGAGACTGATCTTTTATCAGTAATACTGTTTTATGCTCTGCTTTTCAAAGATGCTAGCTGTTAGTGAGAGTGTTTTTCTGCACTGATGTGTGCTTCGTTTTACTGGCTCACCCTCGTGGTTACTTACACAGACCTGCCAGGAGCGTGCTCTGAGCAACTTGTCACCAGGAGATTTGTCATTGTGTGAGTATTACAATGTATAATCATAAAGCATGCACAGAATCGCTTACTACACACTCAGGTTGTGTGGTACAGGCTTCTGGGGCCCTGTCATAGATGTGACTTGCAAATGGAAATGTTATGCAACATGTGACTCTACACAGACACACACACACAGACACACACACTGTTGTAGCTGGTCATGAGGTTGCTTGCAGTGTTGCACTATAGGAACGTGACTGTGCGTCAATATGCTGAGTTATGCTCTGGGAGAAATGACCCCGTCTCTGTGGTTCCCACCCACAGAGACTTCCTTCTCCAACAGGCTCCACAGCCGTCACCTATTGACTGTGGTCAGACTTGTGCCCTTGTTCCTCTGGGACCCCGACTGACAGAGCAGCCCCCTGTGAGTTGGTGATGGACTCATGGCAGGGTAAATGGTGGTGGGGCTGTGGTAGTGCTTTCAGCTTCTGCTTGGCAGAGGTTACCATGGACCTCTTGTCAACTTATCTCACATGTCATTGGCTAAAGCCAACCCTATGGCCTGGCCTTTCCCCTGCTGCTTTTCTTGATGTGCCTGGCAGGGGTCCCCCTCCTGAGGAGGGCCTGGTGGGATTCCCCGGTGGAGCTTCAGTGCCTGCCCTCTGAGGATGAGTCACCGTGGCTGCGTTGGCCTAATCTGTCTTAAGGTATCACTGACCATCTTTGGTTTGGGGAGGGAACTTATTATTTTTAGTAGATATTAAGGGACCATTTCATAGCCTGTCAGAACTGAAGAGATGTGGTTGTTTGCTGAGGAGGTGACCTTTTCTGAGGAGTGGCACCTTTCAGACCAGGTAGCTGAATTTGACCAATCCGTATTTAAATGCTGAAATATCTTCAGCCCTCATGGTGGGGAGTGGGGGTGGGGTGGGGCTCAAAGTGAATGCTAGGAGTTCTTCCTTTGTCCTTTGTAAAAATTCCAGTGTCTCGTGGACCAGCAGAGAAACTGAGCCAGGAAGAGTATCTGTGCCTTTTATTCATGAGGTCTACATGACTTTCTGTCAGCGTTTTCATTTTCTCTGAACTACTGGTCACTCCCTTGTAAAAAACATTGGGTTCCTCCTGCCTCTTTTGTGGGGTGCTGTGAGGCCCAAGATTCACAGCATTCATGGTATGTGGTATAAACCTCATATACACGGGCACATGCCCCTTCTCCACCTACCTCTATCCCCTGCTGCCCCCAGGATGGTCAGAATAGGAAAGATGGACAATAATAAGTGTTAATGGAGAGGGAAAGCGAGAACCTTCTTGTATAGAGGAAAGAACAGTACAGATGCTTTGGGAAAACCATTTAGCAGCTCCTCACAGAAGAAACAATTTCCATACAATCTGGCAATTCCACCCATTACAGACCCAAGAGGTGAGCGATGTGTGCTCGCATGGGCCTGCACATGCATGTTCATGCAGCACCCCTCCAAGGGCTTCAGGACTCTTGGCATGGGAGGGCTCAGCTCTGTCAGGAATTAATGTATAGACAAAAGTGGTCTTTCCACAACCATGTCCATCAGGAGCGTATGGCTCCAGCTTCAGCAGAATACGGAGTCACCATGGGAAGTGAAGGAGCCACACACCAAAGGCCAGCCATGGTAGCATTCCTGGGTGCAGACTGGCTGCAGATTGAGCAGGATGAGCATTCGCCTGGCCTGGGAGGCTCTTTCCTTCCCAGTCCCTGGGCTCCTGTCCGGTTTACTTCCCTGAGGGTGAGAAAGAGGTCTGATAATCATGACAGTTTCATCAAGTGAACCCCAGACTTCTCCTCTGGGCTGGCTCACTGTCTCTTCCTCCGACAACATTGTTCTCCTACAGCACCACATGGCACCAATTCCCAGGAGCCACATGAGCTCCAAGCTCACTTGCGGCCCCCAGGCAGGTTTTGTGCAAGTTAACTTTACACAGGCAGTCCCAGCAGTTTTCTGTAAAACCTGGGTTGACTTCCCAGGGATCTAGATCTGTAGCAGGAGCTGTGGTAGAAGTTAAGCCAAGTGTTTCTTTGCCTGGCACCCCTTAGGGCTGGCGTCTAAGCAGACTCTCCCTGCTGCCTGGAAGCCACCCAAAGTCTGAGAAACCTGGTGGGCGCATTACTTTATAAAAAATTGGGAAGTGACCAGGCCCCTGAGGTCATGCATCAGACTGCCCGAGGGAGCAGGGCCCAGGACATCCCCAGGGTTGTGACCCCTTCAAGGTAGCCCTTTCCTGACTACCTCAGGGGAAAGGCCTATGTTTGAAAAGATCCAGAAGCTGGGAGTTGTTGGGGTCTTTCATGTCCAGTGTGCTCATTTCATGTAGTTGGAGTTTGCAAGATTTAAGACAGATTTTTCCTTGTGGTGAGCTATTATTAACTTGTAATTGAGTGCTCTGAGAGTGGGCACCCTGCCTGCTTTACTCTTGGGGGCTGCTTTGTGCTCTGGGAAGGCACCCCTGAAATCCATGGTCTGTCTCTGTGTGTAAGATCAGAGGGCTCCAGGGTCAGGATGCTGGAAGACTGGCCATGTGGGAGAGCATGAACAGAGATTGAGTGCCTGTGGGCCCCACCCTGAGGGAGGGCTTGGGAGAGGCCCCCTGAGGAGTTGACTTGCCCCAGGGCTTTCAAGGCTGCTGGGAAGGGGAAGGAGCTGGGGTGAGTGTATTCCAGGCATAAGGAACAGCATGTGCTAAGGCTCTTGGCTGTCCAGAGCAAGATGTGCTTAAGTGCAGTGTTAAGCTTCTCTTTCTAGCTGCGTTCTGTTTTGTCACCAGGCGTGGAGGCACAGTCCGTTCCTGGATGAAGCAGCCGCCCTCCCCAGGCTGGCCAGAATGTTTCAGCCTAGCCTCTGAGGATCTCCAGCCCATGTGTCCTGTGGCCTGAATCCAAATCTCCCCACTGCACATCACTGTGGGGGCCTGACTGAGCCATGCTGTGCTGGAGAGGGCCAGCTTCTGAGCAGGCCCCGTGTGGGTGGGCTGGAGGATCAGAGCCAGGTCTTCTCCCTGAGAGCAGGACTGAGGATGGCAGAGTTTTAATACAAGGGAAATGTTTGCTCTTTTTCATTCCTCTTTGTACCTGCTCCTCCTGGGGCGCTCATCCTACCAAAGACTCCTGTCCCTAAAACTTCCACTCCAGTGCCCCAGAGGCCTGTTGCAGCCCCTGAAACATGCCACTCACTACTCAGCCCCTGCCCTGCTCCTCCACTGAGAAAGCCATGCTCTACACATGACTGTCTTTGGGAGTGAGTTAGTATGTGGAGAGCTGATGGCCCAGCACTACTGGGTGGGGGGATGAAGGGGTGTTGGGGTAGCCGGTCCGGTCAGTTAGCCCAGCTGCTGCCCACAGCAAGGGATTCTGGCCATCCTGGGGTCCTGCTTTTTTTGCTTCTGAGTCTGGAGGCTTCTTGGAGTCTGTGGCATCTTCAGGATGAGGAGTCATTCTGCGTGGGAGAGGGGTTGCTGATGAGTGGTTTGCAGACTGGAATTGCCTTTTCTGTAGATCCTAGCCTGAGTGTGGCCAGAGCCCAGTCAGGCAACTTGCCTGGAACCAATGAAAACTGAGTCTGAAGCTGGAAAGAGAGTGATCCTTAGGAAGGAGCTTCTAGATGGTCTTCACCAGTCTTGGAGGTCTTGGTGTACTCTCCACACTGCTGTGGCAAAGGGGCCAGGGGCCAGGCTGGGGGAGCAGTCAGCAAAGAACAGGGGGAGGGCCTGCAGCCCTGGAATGACCACGCCAGTCTCTTGCTGAGAAACTGCTCCAGAGCAGGCCTCCTGGGTCTGTGCCTTCAGCCTCCAGCTTCTCCCAGGCCATGGAGGGGCCCCCCACTGGTCCTGTGATGGAAGGGCTGCTGAGCTGAGGGTGAGGCTTTTGAACCCTGCAGGGCTGAGCTGCTGCCTTTTCACAAGGCTGTTAAGTTGTCCCAGGACCGGCCTCTTAAGAAAAACTGCACAGAAAAGAAGAGCCCAGAACAAGCTTAGCAGAAGACTGAGTGTGCTGTGAACTCATCAGCCCTGCGGCTTTGATTTCGGGGGCGAGGAGAGGGGCGAGGAGGACGTGGGTTTCCCAGTCCTGGTTGTGAAGGGAGTGAGCGCCTGGAGCCCACGGTTAATTGCATAATCTCACCCAGCACCCTGGGGGGGGGGGGCAGAGCCAGTCAGGCCCAGGAGCTCCTACCCATCCAGCTGGGATCCTGGGGACCCAGACCTGCTCTGGCTATGGAAGACATGTCTCTGCAGGGGGTCCTTCTCAGACTCTGTGGAACTCTGTCTTGGGTGTCATGCGTCAGGTCCTGAAATGGAGCCCTGCACAAAGAAATCAACACAAGCTACCAGGGTGTCTGCAGCTGCCATCGTGCCATCTGGTGCTCAGAAATATTTTATAATCAAATGAGTAAGACGGCTTCTCGAAACCACCCATGCATGCGCCCCCTTTCCTCCCTCCCAGCCATCCCCCTCTTCCCACTGCCTCTGGGAAACACCAGAGGGGCATTTTCCCAAGGGTGGAGATAGCACTGGACAGCTTGTGCTGGTACCCCGTGGTCAGGTCATGGCCCTGGACACATTGTGTGATGGCCACACACCACTCATCTCAGATGTGTGAGCACTACCTGCATCAGTTTTCCCCTGTGTGTCAGTGCAATGTGTACTAGCTCATTGCTAGTGTGCATGCCTCCTCCCCCTGGGAGTGTCTGGTCATGTTTGGGGGCAGTGTGAACTGCAGATGGTCTGTGGACCCATACCTTGAGGGGTGATGGCCTGGTCTAGGGGTTCATCTGAGAGTTTATGCAGGAGGGTGTACGTGTGTGTGCCAGGGCTCAGGCCTTGGTCAGCATGGGGCTGACCGCCTCTGGGCAGGGCGCTGGCTTGTGATGCTGTTCTCTGAGCAGAGCAGGGGACTTGAGGGACAGGACATGCTCTTCCTCAGCAGCACTCAGCCCTGGGGGCTGGGCCAGCAGAGGCCAGGCCCAGAAGCTCTGGGGCTGGAACAGGCACTCTTCCTAGCATGGCCAGGGAACAGAAGGGAAACCTCGGAGGTTGACTTGTCTGCCTCCCCCAGCCTCTGTGGCTTCTTTTCTCCTAGATGGCAGATCTGTCCTCCAGGGACAGTTAGATCAAGGTGCCTCAAGGCCCAGCCTGTGGGCTTGCCTTTGTTAAGGTAAGGGAGTGCTCACATTGCCAGCATCAAATAGAATCAGGGTATCTTCAGCATGAGAGGGTGAGGGTGCCGAGATGGCTATGTCTTCTTCCTACTCTGCCCCCAACATACGCTCCCCCACATCATACACATTACAAACATACCACAAGCCACATAAACCACACACACCATAACACCACATTTACAAACACATACTCATACCACATACCACATGCCACACTACACACATCTCACACAATACACAAAACATACATAACACACACCACAGTATCATATATACCACACACAACACACATACCACACAACATGCAAGTCTACGTATACCAACCCCTCCGTACATGTTATACACTACATATCACATGCACACACAACACACCGCACACACCACACATACCACACACAACACATCACATATATACTTCACATTTGTAGCACATTACACACACCACACATGCCACACACAGTACACATACCATACACATATAAATCACACACAATAACTACACCACACACATACCCAAATACAAACACACACTCCCCACAGAACAAATGGTCCTCATCTTCTCCTGTCTTCCTCCCACTGGGCTCAGGGCCACTCTGATCCCATTTGGTTTCGCACCCCCGCCCTCTCTGCTCTCCACCCACTCACCTGGTCTAGGCCCTGAGGGATTCGTATTTGCTTGCAGCTTAGTGCAAACTCATACTCAGAGAAGCCCATTTGTAATCCCAAGCACCATATTCCTAAAACTCACTCTCTAGAACCCCTGGCCTGGTAGTGGTTGTTGGTGGAAGCCATTTACATGAGTTCGGTAAATGCACAGGCCAGCCCCTCCCAGCCCACCTGAGCCCTCATCTGTAGAATGGCTTGCTTGCAAGTTCATCAGTTTAATGGTTCGTCTACTAGCCCATCTCTGAGCATTTTGCCTAGCTGGGCCAGAACCATAGGGTGTGGAATGCTGCCAGGAAAAGACCCCTCTGGAGCAGTTACTACCTGATCACAAGCACTTCACGATGGGTAAGACCCGCTCTTGGTCACGCTCCCTGCCCCCTCAGACTTCAGCTGCAGATGCGGATGGAGGGGGATGGGAGTAGGAAAATAGTTTCAAATGTACCACCCACCACCCTGAACTTGGCCGACTTCCTGCTGCTTGAGTTTCCAGCAGCAGGATCTGCTCTGTGGTGTCATTCCCTACCAGCCACACCCTTCGCTTCCTTCCAGCCCTGCTCAGCCTCTGGGTCCTCCTGCCAGTCTGCCCCCCTACAGATTTAGACACACCTCATTCAGCACCCCTTTTCATAATAAGGCAGTGGCTGTTCATTGGTTCCTGGGGAAGATGGGGATTCTGAATACCTACTGCATCCCCAGGCCCTGTGGAATTGGTTCCCCAATTCCATCATTTCTGTGTCCTCACTGATTCAGAGTCCCAGGCATGCGGGTGTATTTCAAACATAAGAAAAACTAATTATGAGCATGAAGTTAAGGGTACGGGTGTAATAGAAGGACCTATGGTGCTATTCAGAACACACACTCCCCTCTTCCTACCCCAGTTCACAGAAGACCCAGAGCCAGAGCATGATGAGCTACTCGAAAGCCCAATAGGGTGCTGGGAGGGGACGGAAAGCATGGCCTCCAGGAGGATTTTAGATGAAACCACCTCTTCCTCTCTCATTTTGCATAAATCAAAACAGAAACTTTGTGTTTCTTTAAAATACTCCAAATTCTGGCCCTTCCCCAGGAGATCCAGCTCTGCTTGGTGTGCTAACTCCAGCCTGCCAGGGGCTGCCTCATTGCCTAGAACTTAGGGTAGGAGAGCACCTAGTGGAGGGGTCTGTTCAGGGTTTTGTGAGCCTCTGTTAGCCTCAATCATTCAGATTGATCAGTGGGTCTATTGTTTTTCCTGTCCCCTTATCTTTACCTGTAGCCCTGGGCACCTTACTGGCCCCGGCCATGCCAGCCAGGGCAGTGCCCATCTCTGAATTTTTCCCCATTGTTAGCAGGAAGTAACAGAGTGGCAATCTTAGAAGAAATTTTTTCTCATACATTATTATAAAGACTGTACAAACTGACTGGAAAGTCTTGAAAATACAAAGTGGTGAAGTGGAAGAAGATCTGGCATCTTGTATACTTGCCCAGTGGAACTATGACTTTACTTGCAAGGTTTTCTGTGATTCACTTTCTACCAAGTAAAGGAAGAACTGAATGATCAGTTCTTGCAGATTTTCTCACACCCCAAATTGTATATAGTTTTGTCCATGCCTAGTTTGACAATTATCTTCCCCAAACTGTCAACTATGTTTCATAAAAAACAGTTGCACATTTAGAGGTATCTGTTCCCAAACTAGCTGTTACTTCCAACCTGAAGTTTTTAAATTTAAACACATAGCAGCCAACATCACACTTTGTGGTGAAAGGTTGAAAGCTTTCTTCTGACATCAGGAACCCAACAAGAATGTCTCTTCTTGCTCCTTCTATTCAAGATTGTACTAGAGATACCAGCTGTCTAGTGCCCAGAAGGAGAGAAAAAGACACTTCTAGAACTGGAAGTAGGAAGCCAAACTGTTTGCAGGTGACATGGTTTTGCTACAGGCTACACTTCAGAGACAATGTTTGTGTGCAGGTTACCCCTATGCAGTGAGTATTGCACTTTACAGCTGGCCATGTGAATTTTTTGGTTTTCCATGGCATGTTATGTCCACACTATGCTGTAGTATACTAAATGTGCCGCAGCATTTTGTTTTAAAATTGTTGAGCATATCTTGGCTGGGCATGGTGACGCATGCCTGTAAGTGGCAGCCTAGGAAGCTGCGGCCGGGGCCAGGGATTGCAGTTCGAGTCCCACTGGGGGCACGTACTGAGACTTAGTTCCAAAAAAATATAGCTGGTTGTGGTGTGTGCCTGTAATCCCAGCTACCTGGGAAGCTGAGGCTGGGGATTGCTTGAGTCTGTGGCACCCCAGGCAATGTGAGCCTGGTCTCAGAATAGTGAAACCTAGTCTCAAAAAAAAAAAAAAATTGAGCATATCTTAATTAAATGTGCTACAGAGATGCTTAGTAAACACATGCTATTGGAAAAAAGACACTGATAGGCTTGATCGACACAAACCTTTGATCTGTTTAAAACAAAAAAAGCAGTCTCTGTAAAGCACAATAAAGCGAGGTGTGAGAAAACAAAGAATGTCTATGTACAATATCCTAAGGAAACACTAAAAGAGCTATCCTATGTGTGGGATCGGTATAGAAAAATGACTTGCATTTTTGCAGTGAATAATCTGACAGGCAAGTAAACCCATTTACAGTAACTCCCCCCAAAATACTTGGGGGAACAAAAGCAGTGCAAGACATGCTTTAAAAATAATACCACATTTTGAAAGAAATTAAATATGTAAATAAATGGAAAGACATCCTATGTTCATCGAACAGAAGGCTTAGTAGGCTTTGGCTGGTTGTTGCTTCCAAATTAATCTCCAGATTCAGCACAACCTTTGTGAAAATTCTAGCTCAATTCTTTTTACAAATTGACAAAGTGACTCTAAAATTCATATGGAAACTCAAAGGACCCAGAATTGCCAAAACAGTCTTGGAAAAGAAGAAGTGAGTAGAAGGACTCATACTTCCTGATTTCAAAACTTATTACAAAGCGTTAATGATCAAGACGGTGTGCCAGGCAGAGGATCAATGAACTAGGATGGAGAATACAGAATTAATCCCTTATATTTATAGTCAATGATTTGCAAAGGTAGCAAACAATTCATTAGGGAAAGAATAGTTTTTCATCAAATGGTGCTGGGCTCCCTGGGTCACCACATGCAGTGAATGAACCTTGACCTCATACTGTTGATAAAAATAAACTCAAAATGGATTAAAGACCTAAAACTATAAAACTCTTAGAAAAAAATGGATGTAAATCTTTTTGACCTTGAATTAGGCATTTTTCTAAAATATAATACAATACCAAAGCACAGAAACCAAAGAAAAAACAGATTTTGAACGTCATCAAATTAAAATTTTGTACTTTGAGGAGGAACACCACCAAGGCGATGACAGCTCACAGATGTAGCAAAGTATTTGTAAATCATCTATGTTCCAGACTTGTATTGAGAAATATAGAGAATCCTTACAACTCACTCATGAAAGATAATCCAATTAAAAAAGCCAAAGGCCTTGAACAGACCTTTCTCCAAAGAAGACAGATCTTCACAGAGCAGATGTAGTTGCTTGCCCTGGCTTGTTGGTCACCAGGAAAATGCAAACTCAAACCATAGTGAGTGTCCCTTCACACCACTAAGATGTTTCAAATCATGTTGGATAAACACAATGAGTGGTGAAGATTTGAGGAATCAGAATCCTCACACACAGCTGGTAGCATTGAAATGATGCAGTTGCTTTGGAAAAACTCACGGTTCCTCAGAAGGTTACACATCGCACTTAGCAGTTCCATTCCCAGGTGTAGACGCAAGAGAACTGAAAACTTACGTCACGTGCATGAGCCCTTGTACACAGTGAGCAAGCAGGCCCAAAAGTCCACCCAGGGTTGGGTGAGTGGATAGAAAAGAAGTTGTCTGTCTAACATGGAATATTACTCATCAGTGCAAAGGGAAAGGTATGGAAACTACTACAGTTTGGATGAAGGGGGCATGAAGACCCCATATGTGAGATCTCGTTGACAGAAGAGGCACAGAACAGGTACAGTTATAGGGCTGTGTTCAAGGGCCTGGAGGGCAATGGGGAGTGATGGCTAATGGGGTGGAGGAAGTGACTTCAGGGAAATGGAAATGTGCTAAAACGCATGTGATGGTTGCTCTACTGGGGTGCAACTATGTTAAACAAACACTTCCTATGTGAGTTGTGTGAATTCCAGCATAATAAAGCAGTTATTTCAGAAACTAAACTTACCCAGGAATACCGCCATCTTCCCACACCCCTTCCCCAGGTTAGTGTGTGTGTTTCTGCTTCCAGTTCTTTCCACCTGTTTGGGACCTGCACTTTCTCTCCCCATCCCTTTAGCTCCTTTTTAGGATAGAATAGACCCTAATCCTCTCCCTCTTATTACTGAAACCTTCCCATTCTAGTCTTAAAGCTCTGTCTTTCTTAATGGGCTGAATTCCCTGTAGGTTTGTGTCTGGATCTGAATTAATTATCCTGGAAGCAATTGACCTCATCCCCTGCCAGCTGGTCTCCCTGGCTCAGGTCATGCCTGCCTGGGCAAGACCCAGACCTGTCCCTTCCTCTGTAGTGCACTGGGAACTCAGTGCCAAGGGTCGGGAGGTCCTGCAGCGTCCAGCTCAGGGTCCCCACTGGAGGAGGAGGGGCGGCACCCAGGCCTGGCACTCACTTCTGCCTCCTGAGTGGACCTGGAACTTTCTGCCCTCTGCAATCTTGTAACAGAAGGAAGAGAATCTTGCAGCCTTTCTGGCCAAAGTAGGTACTATTCCTGACATCAAAGTAAAAGTTCCAAACAAGTTTGATACTTGTCACTTTTTAGTTTAAACTGGTCACTGAAAACATGCTGGGTCAAGTGATGGAGTCACAGGAAGTGGACACTGACAGGGTTACAGGGAGACCAGATTACTAGGGGCAGAGATGGTTCCTGTGCTCTGGACTGGTGATGAAGTAGGATGACAAGATGAAGCATGATAACCTAAAGTATGTGGAAACATAGTGACCTAAGAAATGCAGCCTAGGGGTCTAGATAAACAACCTGTGACTGACTGACTCAGTTAACTGGTATGCAGCCCAGATTCTCCTTGAATCTGTCTTTGCCACACCAGGCCAGATACTACGACAATGACAGCCCACCCGGAGCACCAGAGCATGTAAAGTGTAACTTCTCAGTCAGGATACTCAGCCTTTGGATATGAGTCTGCTTAGTCAGTACTCGTGCTGATAAAACTGCTTCTTAATAACCCTGGTGTCCTCATTTCCTGATTGCCTGCTTTCAGTGGGCATCCACAGGGACATAATTTACTTCCTTCTTATTGATTTGGGGAACTTTGGAGTGGTTTCTTAGCCTCAGTTTCCACATCTGTCACATGGGGAGTATTCTGCGCTGCTGGCCTCCAAAGTTTGAGAGCAACAAAATGAAGTGTGTTGAATGTGGGACCCTGAGGTTGGGGGCATGGCCAGCCAGGCAGGTCCCTGGCAACCCTTACCTCCTCAGGCCTGTGTCACCTCAGGATGGCAGAGGAACAGGATGTCACCCAGGTGCCCCATGTAGGAGAGTGAGTCTTGGAGGAGTGAGACTACCGGTGAAAAGAAGTCACAGGGCAAGTCAAGTTTTAGGACCCCAGGGGAGGCAGAGGCTCCCTGACTTTAGAGTTCTGTGACTTGGTTAACCTTAAAAAACAATTAGGCTCAAGGTTACTCAAGGTTTAAATAGTTAGACTTATAATACAGTGTTACTTCAATAAGAAATTAAAATTGGGAGAAAAATAGGATTGATACAAGGTAATTTAAGTTTTATCAATAGGGATATAAAAATATCACCTGTGATTATATTATTTTTTAGTAGAAAGGACATTTTAATAGTTGCAGTTATGAGGAAGAGCACAATCAGAAGACAGTCTCTGAAGGGACCCCCCTCCTTCTGGAGGCACCCTGACAACTCACTGTTCTCCTCAGAGCTGTCTAGTCCCAGGACTGAGTGCGGCCTGGTGTGGACATCAGCTGGTTCCTGCCTAAGGCTGAGGTTTCTGGAAGGCAGGATGGAGACAGTCAGATTTCCAAGTAGGACCAGATGTCAGAAAGGATTCTTCCTTTCTTTCTTTGTTTTATTTTTAATTGTAGAAATTTTCAAACATACACAGTGCGACAAAAATAGTAAAATGAATGTGAACGTTGAAAGAAACTGGGGACTATTGGAACGGTTTAAATTACCTGCTAGACTCACAGGGTGGACAGTGGAGTCAACACTAGCAATTACCCACTGTTCTCCAGGAGACCACTCTTATAGGATGATGATGAAAGCTGGCCCTCTGCTTGTTTTTGCTAATAAAATTTTATTGGCACTGCCATGCTCATTCCTTGGTATACCTTTGTCTTTGACTTCCCCTGTTGGACAGGCAAAAGTGTGGGGATGGGATAGAGCCTCGTTGGGGTGAAAACCCCTAAATATTTACTCTCTGGACCTTTATTGGGGAAGTTCGCTGGCCTCTGGCCTAGAATATGAAATCTGCAACTCCCAAGTAGAAAGGAACTTTTTAAAAGATGGTTTTTATCCTAATTGCCCACCCGATACTGATCACTTTCACCTCAGGTTTGTGATCTCTCATCTTCTAGGCTTGCATCCCTCTTGTCCCACATACTCACTCTCTCAGCGGCAGCATGTTCCAGTGTCATGTGGTCCGATTACTGTGTCATCACCCAACTTGCATTTGCTGAAGCCTCAACTCACAGACCCTCATTTTCAATCCCATCAGGCCCGGTGGATATCGGCTCCCTCTGTCCATGTCAGTTACTCAGCTGTGTGCCCGGCCTTCTTTGTCTTCATTACACAGTATTTTCTGAGTGCCTCCAACTGTCCAGTGGTTGCAAGGCCTCTTGGGAGCCCTAGCACCTTCTTCCCATCCTAAACTGTAATGGCCACTCCCCAGTTCAGTGGAGCAGAACCTCCCATCTCTTCTAGGAATTTCTGGCTGGAAACTTGGGCTAACCCTGCCAAGTTAAGGCCAGGGTCAGCGTTAGCCAAACTATCCTGGAGGGATTCTTGTCTCCTTTGGGGAAAGGGGTTCAATGTGCATTTGGAGGTCTAGTGGTCAAAGCTAGGTCCCTGGATTGCAAATTTCACGTTTTTTCCATCTCTCTGTGCTACCAAGGCACGGACAGTTCTTTAAGCTCCTGCAGACTCCTTATGCTTTGTCCTGGGCTCTCACATAGGCCCTGGGGATGGAGGATATGGATGGGACCTTTTCGCCCAGACAAGTATCCAGCTTTCCAGGAGCTAAACCAGCAACACCTGGCAGACCTAATGTGGAAGGCTGTGATGTGAACCTTGCTGGGTGGACATGGTTGCCTCCTCGTAAGCTCTTCAGTGGACAAGCCCACTGAGTGCCCTCCATGTGCCAGGCACTGTGCTGGGGGGGGTGGATAGGGCAGCAGTGTGGGCTTGGATACTTGCCCAGAATGGGGCCTCCTGGCCAGCTGGGAGGACATCTGAATGGGGCTGAAGAGGGTGCAAAGCCACATAATTACCAATTGCTGGAAAGTAAGGAGCTATGGGGTGTTGACAACTTTGCCTGCTGATGGCAACTCCCTGGGTTATATGGGGGACCTCTGGGAATGGCTAGGCGATCAGTAATAGCTGGATCTCCTCTGTTTTCTGTTTCCTGCTGCCTAGGACTGAGGAAGATGTAGATGCTTGCTCGCAAAGGCCCATGATGGTTAACCTCACACATACGTGTGTGGCTTTTTTTTTCTAAATAAAGGATGACCTTGCAACAATTCCTTCTGGCTCTGGGTAGGGACACCCAGAGCATTGTCAGGAGGGGCTCAGAAGTTGGCATTGGTGTTTTCTTATTTGGGGATAAATGGGAATACTGACTGGGATAGTGGTGCAGGCTGGAACACCTTCTCTTTCCCACCATTTGGGTTGGGAAGTGGCAGTTTGACTTGGGACACCTGCGGGAAGCATGGTATTGACTGGTGGGCCATTTCACAGCTGGGGAGGGAACCAACATAAAGATGTTCTACGGGGAAGAGCACAGGTCCCACATGAAGGTCTGCCCTGCTGTCCAAATATGGAAGCATGGAGAAGTGACGGGGGGAGGGGGGAGTGTGGAGAGAAAGAAAATCCAGAGACAGGAGGGAGGGATGAGCATGAGGAAGATGTGCATGCACACGGGATGAGAAGGGTGCTCAGGGGAGAGGGAGAGGCACGCTAACAGGGCAGGGGTGAGTGAGCAGGCCCAAGCCAGCTGTTGGGGAGAGAGAAGGAGCACAGGAAGAGACGTGTGCAGACCAGGTGGGGAGGGAGAAATGGACAGATAGACACAAAGAGCCTGGCACCTGGGGGAACCCCAACTGGCCTGCCTTTTGTCTCCTTGTGCTGGGCCTTGGGCCTGGGCTCAGCCAGTGCCCTGCCTGTGTGTGTGGGTGGGGGGGAGGTCATCGTCCCTTTTCTGACTGTCTGCCTGAGGATGACCTCTCTGCTGCCTTCTGTCTGCGACAGAGGACTCCACACAGGACCCCTCCGCTAGCCCCAACTCTCTTTTTCCCCCTTCTCCTTTGAACTTTCTTCATCGCATTTCTCATCGCTCACCCACGGCGTCTGTCTGTAGGTAACTTCTGGATGGACAGTACCTGCCAGGTATCTGCTTAGTGCTGGGGGGCACAGAGGAACCAGGCATCCAGGGCTCTCTTTCTGAAACAGAGCACTCAAGAAGGTGGCCTGCCCTGGAGAGCCCATGAACAGCACCCCACGTACAGTGGTCTCAGGTCCCCTGGTGGTCTCAGTCCCTGGTGGGTGGAGGGGTGGGTGAGCCCCAGAGGAGAGAACAAGCTGACCTGAAGTCGGTCTCTCAGCTTGTGGGGAAAGGGCATGAAAAGACTCACATTTTGCCCTGTCTAGGAGGTTTCAATCACTTTGCTTCATTGCTGTCAAGTTATTAGCAGGGGATGTTCCCCCAGCAGAGGGCTTCATCCCTGGGGCCTTGATGGAGTGTCAATCATTTCACAGTGACTCCCAAGCTGTGACCATTACCTAGGCTCTCAGATTCTTGGTGTGTCGTCACATCGGAGGGCGGGGTTTCTCCCGGCTGCCAGCATCTCTGAGGAGTAGCCTCAGCAGTATTTCTGTAGCTCTTGTAAAGTCTGCCAAGCGCTTTCCTAGACAAGCTGATAGGACTCTTGCAGGGGCTCTGTAAACTAGAGTCACCATCCCTTTTTATAGGGAAGACCCGAGGAGTTAGGAAAGGAAAAGGAGCCCACAATCTCGCGGGCAGAAGGTGGTAGGACATGGATGGGGGGGATGCTCAGCTGGTGCCACTGACCTTGAATTGGGGTGACACAGCCCCCTCATCTGACCAGGACCTTATGGGTACTTGCTCCCTGGTGTGGGCGGGAGGAGCCCAGGTGGGTATGTGGGTTGGTACCTGGGCCTCAGGTAGGGACAGGTCCTACGGGAGGTCGGTGGTGGCAGGTATAGGTTGGGTTCTGCTAGGTCCTGCTCCCAGAGAGGCTGGGGTTCAGTCACATGGAGAGCGTCCCAGGAGTGTCAGGACCCTGAAAAAGAGAAGGGGGAGGAATGGGCCATCCCTCTCCTTCCTTATTAGGACCTTAGTTCCTTTGGGAAGGAAAGGTAAGCCCGGGGAAAGGATCCCAAGGCCTCACAATGTTCTATTGTAACCATCCGTGGTGGGCAGTCTGAGTGGGCTGGGCCAGCCCAGGGCTTATCTGCAGAAATGGGATCCCAGTTTTTGCTGACGGGGAGGGTGAGAGGGCGGGCCCTCGCTGCTGCGCAAAACGTGGGCTCATCCATGGAACCCTGAAGGCCCTTCCCGCCCTCTCCCCATACTCCTCTGCGGGGGCTGCCACTATCTCTGTCACTCCATCCCAGAGACACCTAGTGTGAGTGGCAGCTTTGGCACAGCCTGGCCTATGCTGGGAAGGGTGAGGTCAGAGGACGCTGCAGAAGTAGCTGGTGGGGCTGGGGTTCCCATACCAAAGAGGAACAGGGACTTTCCCAGATCACACAGCCAGTGCATCCTCATAAGGGTTGTAAAGCCTGGTCTTGCTCCAGCCTGTACAAAGTGCTGCTTTTCCCTTGAAGTAGGCTTGACGTTGAGAGGTTCACTTCTCATAACTGCCGTGGGGAGCAGAGTGCGGAGGCGTGGCCTCCCTGCAGCTGGTCTCCCTGGTCACTGTGACACCCTGGCAGAGAGCATTTTCATATGACTCCCAAGCTGCCCTGTGAGTGGGGCTGTCCTACCCTGGCATGGGAGACATTACCATCTGCTGCCCCCAAGTCCTTGGAGTGGGACAGGAGAGCTTTGGACTTTGGGGGCTGTTTATAGGAATTTCTGGTCTCTGTGTGGCCCCTTGAGTCTTGGGGAGGTGCTGGGGTGTCGCTGGTTTCTGAGAGGGGTGACCATACTGCCTCTCACAGCCACCCCTTAGCTCAGGTGCTGTTTGCAGCTCAGCACCCGCAAGGCAGGCTAGAACCATATTCAAACAGCCCCTGAGGCTCTTGGGCCAAGCCAGGTGGGCACCCCAGACCAGGACAGGTGAGGAGCTGGTCTCTCTGGGGCATCCCACTTATACCTGCCCCCCCCCATGTCTGACCATGGCACCTTGGTTGGTGCCAGTGCATGGGGCTGCTGTTGGATCTGCTAAGTGAATGGAAGTGCTGAGGGGATTTGGGGTACAGAGGTGCATAAGGGTCCCCACTGGGAAGGTACCAGGCCCCAATGGTCAGGGCTCCTGGAAGAGGTGGGCCTCTGTAGAGGCTACACTCAAAGCTTCAGGCCATGGCCTGGAAAGGGTCTGCTGAGGCCCTGGACAAGGTATCTTCAGCGTGTGGGGCTGCAAAGGATGTATAGAGAGGGTGTCCTGCTTGGGATCACATGCTCTTCCCTCAGTTAGGATGGGGTGGCAGCCTTCATCCTTGGCATGGCCCCTGAGAAGGAGGGGTGTGATCTGGAGTGGGGCTGCCAGGGAGATAAGGCTGGAGGCCTGGTGTGGGGAGGGGATCCTGGAGAGGCCATCAGATAAGTTGGGTTCCGGGGAGGAGCCCCCAGGGCTGCCTGGGTTCATCCTGGTAGGAAACTCCCTTTCCTGTTGGCTGGAGCTCATGGAGCGTTCCTTCCTGCCCTCCACTTCCCCTGGCCTGAGTGACCCCACTCCTCCTGGGGCCTGTTGGGCCTGCACAGACCAGATGTAGCACCCCCTTTAAGGAGGGTACTGCAGACAGGTGTTCCCCCTGTTCCTGGTGTCCCCTGTGGCTGTGACCCCAGCCACTCAGGCCTCCCCAGATGTGTGTGTGTAGACTCCTCTGACTCCTAGGCTGAAAGTGATCCTGAGCCCCAGGAGCAGGGCAAGGACTGCCCCTGGCCCCCAGGGCTGAGTGTGCCTGCCATGCCACACTGCCTCCCATTCCCAGACGTGGTCATCCAATCCACCTGGCTGAGAGGGGAGGAACCTGGTGTCAGGAACATAGGCCCCTGACTGCCATCTTACTCCCTTCAGATGGTGTTCTAGCAACAGAGGCCAGGTAGCCTTATTGGACAGCACCTGCCCTAACCCTTCTGTGCATGTGTGTGAGTATGTGTACATGTGAATGTGTGTGTGTGCATGTGAGTGTGCGCATGTGCCCACAAGTGTGTGTGGGTGTGCATGCGAGTGCATGTGAATATATGTGCATATGAGTATGTAGGGGTGCTTACGGAGCCTCCACTCTGGGTATGTTCTTGGTGACACATGCACCTTCCAGTGCTGTGGGCACAGTCATGGAGTCCACAGGGGATGGGGTGGCATGCTGAACAGTGACTTGTTAGGGACAGGTAGATTCTCCAGAGGCTGCAACCAGAAACCATTAGTTCTGTTCCCCCAGTTTGGAGTGGTCCTCCTCCCTGCCCGCTGCATCCTCACATGCACCCCCATAGCCTTCCCCCTCCCTCTCCCAGCTGCTACAGAGCTCAGGTCATAACCATAGCTGACAGGTGCCCAGGCTGCAGTATGTCAGAACCCCTCATCTGGGCGGCCCCATGAGGCTCGAATAAGACAAGGGGCTCATGGAGGGTGAGCAGCTCTTGGAGCCGACCTGGTCCTCATGGGCCAAGTCTCCATGGCCTGGACATGGACCACTTGAAGAGCTCCAGTCATGCCAGAATATGGGTCTGGGAGGTCTCCTTCTGGGCCAGAGGTCCTCTCGTCAGCATTCTATAAATAACAAATCTTAAATTCACTTCAAATCAAGACCTGTGTTCCCAATGCATTCTGTCTGGCACCGGGAGAACCCTGATCCGAGCCTGCGGTGCGACTCCCCCTCCCACCCACCCACCCCCCAGCCCATCTGTCACCCCACCACTCATCTCAGCTCTGGCATCATCTCTGGAAGCTCCAATGCTGCCCAGCCCAGGCCCACAGTCCTGGGCTTCCCACATGTGTGTTGTCTATGTTTTGCTCTTCTGGGGACACTGCCAGCTGCACCCCTGAACCCGGCAGCTGGTGCCCCACCCTCTGCCTCAGCCATGGAGGATGCCACCACCCCAGGATCCCTCTCATATGGTGTCCTTACTCAGGGGGCTGAGTCAACCTGAGACTTTGGGGGGCACCCAGCTCTGGGTAGACACCCAGGGGGTGTTCTGCCAAGCCAGGGGTGTCTAGTGCCACACAGCCTGGTTGAGGCCTGTTCTGGGAGAGGGCCTGTGGGGGTTGGGGACTGGTGGGGGCTTTCCAGTTGTGTCTCTGGGTCTAGAGGAGAGGAGCTGTGGCTTTTTCCACGGATAGAGGGCATTGAGGGCACTGTGTTGGCACAATTTAAACTAAAAATTTAATATCACGCCTACTGTGAAAAAAATCATAATCTTTGGAAAGAGAGGAGTGAAACACAATTATATGATAACAATCATCATTCTCCACATGTTGGCTTAGATGTTGAAACTGGGATTCCTGGCAAAAAATTGTCCAAGTGCCAAAAAGTCCTTGCCCCATGCACACACCTCTGAACAAGGCTCCCCCAGAAAACCCTGGGGTGCTGATCAGTGAGGCTGTGTGAGGCCAGGCTGGAGGACGCTGCCCTTGAGTCCATATGGCTTTCTGTCCTTGGGGCCACACTGAACCTCAACCTCCACAGGGACCTCATTCCTCTTGAGGTCCTCACGCTGCCGGTCCTGGTACCCTGTGTGTACCTGCGTGTATGCATACAGGTGCATGCACTTGGATATATGCACATACTGGGTGCCTGCGTGTATATGTGCATGCTTGCATGTGTTTGTGTGTGCTTGAGTGCGCATGTGTGTCTGTACTTGCCTGTATGCATGTGTGCGTGTGTGTGTGCCCTCGGGTGTACAGCCACATCCACTGGACTTGAGCCCCTGAGGGCAGCACGGTACCTCTCCTGTGTCCACAGGGCTCCACCCCGCCTCGATGTTAATCAAGTGTGGTGCTCTCATGTCCACCTGTGACCCCCCCCTTTAGAACCTCTGATCCCCCCGACAGAGTGAATGTTCTTTCCTCGAGGTCCCTGTGTCTCATCAGCATTCCTGGCAGCACACTCCACGGGATTGTCAATGTTTGCTCCAGGTCGTGGCGTCTCCTTCAGGCAATGCCCCTCAGGTCCTGCCTGACAGAGGTGACTAGGGGAGCTGCTCCCAGACCAGAGGGGCACTGGGTGTCAAGGTTGGCAGACGTGTGTTTGGGTTTGAACGACGAGCGAGTTTACTGAGCTGCTCCGTCGCCTGTACCAGCAGCTCCAAATGACATTTCAGGAATTGAATTACGACGTTTCACTGCTTGCAGAATCCAGGAATAGATTATTTGATTATATCTGTTGGAAGTCATTGCCATCACTAGCTTTGTTTTCTTGGCCAGCATCTATCCAGAGTGGAGGCAGAGGAATGCTGCGATGAACTGATTCTTCCCAAAGCCTGTCTCCTAAGCTGGTGCAGCGCACACACACACACACACACACACACACACACACACACACAGTCAATAGGAGGTTGCCATTTTGTGGCTGTGGTTGCAGCCGAGCTGAGGGGACTTTCCTCTAGCTCCTCTGAGGGGTGCTTCTTCCAGGGTTCACACTTCCCATGGACTCCTGGCCTTCATGTTGGCTGATCACTCCTAGACCCCTTGGGAGACTCTGGGTTTCCTGAGCTCACTATATCAGGAGAATCTAGACGGGGGGCAGCTGCCTCCCTGTGGTGCCATTGCCCCACAGTTCCTTTGGGGTTTTGCGGAACTGGGCAGCACCCTAGCTTGTCACCTGCCACAGTGCAAATCCACAGCTGTCCACTGCGGCAGAGAGGGCTGCATGGAATAGGAAGTGGGTTTGAATTCCAGTATGGCTCCTACCCCTGCTGTCTCCAGAAAGAAGTGAACATTGAGGAGGAGTGTCATCCAGAAAGTCAGCCTGCAGCCCTGGACTCCTCCTGCCCTTCTGTACCTGATCTGCCCCCTTGCCTTGGAGGAGCAACTGATCGGAGCCTGGATCCGGGGTGATGTCCCCATCCTGGGTGGAGCTGGGCCATGGCTGTGCCCGGTGTTGTCTGTGCGTGGGTCCCTCTAGGGCTTTGGACTGCAACTACATGGGGAATGACTGCTCTTTCTGCCTAAAGAAAGAGAACTGGGCCAACATACAAGTCAGGTTGTCCCTTAAGAAAAATGTGATTTTGTGACCTTTTAAATAAGTAGTTACTGAATGGTGTGTGCTTTGGGCCCACTGTTTGTTTTGTAGTTCAGTTGTGTGAGACAATGTGGGCAGCACCTCCTGTGTCTGAATTCAAGGACAGTGGGACTGCCCCGCCTGGGGGCTCCTAGGGCATCAGGAGGTTTCTCATGGGGGAGCGGATCCCTGAGGACTTCTTGGAGGAGGTGGTGGTTAAGCTGTTGGAAACTGTCACTGATCCCCTATTAATCAAATAGTAATGAATGTACTGTGCCTGGATCCACTGGGGAAAGCTGAAAGAGAGCTCCAAAGAAGCATAAATCCCTCCAGACTGGAATTAGTTACTCTTTAAGAAGTTCAACCTATGATTTTGAAAAAGGAGAAGACTCTGACCTCATTAGGCACCCCCAGCGTGTCCTTGAAACCTTTTTACTTCTTGAAATTTGCTTCTTAACATTTGGGAAAAACAACTTTCTCTTTCTATATATAGCCCTTATCTCCACGTGCAGGCTGGTACCTGGTTCACTTACGGCCCTGGGGGTGGGAGGACTCAGGTATTTTGTTTGGCATACTATCACGTGCTTGTGCTTTGCAGGGCCTGCTGGGGGAGTGTGAGGAGTGGAGGAACCATTCCTTCCTACTTGCATTCCAGAATTGCTCCCTCCTTGGTGCAGATTACTCCCCTGAATCTTAAACATGTGGCTCGTTTTCCTCCCACCCGTCCCCCTCCTCCATGTACCCCCCCCACCATAGTCCGGGAGTGTGGGGCCGGGGTGGAGTGGGGGGGCACAGTTACATGTGCTGAGCCTGGGGGCCAGGTTTGGGGATAGTCCTGGCCTATTGTGTGACTTGCTCCTTCTGTGGAAACCTTAGCTCCTGATGCAGAGCTGGGTGGTATGCGTGGGGCATGACTGGCCTGATGCTGCCAGGGGACCCGCTCAAGGCCAGTCCATCTGTGTCTGCACCCAGGCTGGATGGCAACAGGGAACTGGTGGGAGGTCCAGCAGCCCCATGGCAGCTGGGCACTAAACCCAGGCTCCAAGTGATAGGGTGACCACTACATTAGCCTTTTGCAGACCAATAGCAGCCTGCTAGCGGGGGGTGGGGGGGTGGTTTCAAATGGTATCCCAGACCTCCTCTGCTGTTGACATATCCCAAAGATGTGGCGCTCTGATTCCAGGGGTCTTGGGCCACTCAGGCACTGGTGTGTCCTGAGTAGCTGTGGGCTCTGACTCGTCCTGCCCCCTGCTGCTGGTGGGCCTGCTGTGCTGCTGACCTTGGTAATGCCAAAGGGACCCATTTGGGGCATCAGGGGTTGAATGCATTATGGGGACCTGCCCCTTCGCGGTGGAGTCAGAGACTAGGGTGGGTCCTCCGGATGCGGGACTCATTGTGAACTGACAGTGGAGCAGGGGACTTGGGGGAGGGGGGAGCCTCAGGAAGCTGAGCAGAGGAAGGGGTTATTACCCGTGGCCTTGGAGTGTGTGGCCTGTCATTGGTAATGGGGTGTGTGAGTCTGGCTGACATTGGGTGAAGAGGGCAGCCAGTCTGAATGTCCCCCACCCCTGGAGCTGGGGACAGGCAGAGGCACCGTCCACTTCTTTTTTTTTTTTTTTTAA